>JABFDZ020000050.1:20168946-20205008 GCA_019775955.2 Pollimyrus isidori
ATAAACAACAGTAACACCTAAAAGAATAAAACCAGATAAATGACACATAGAACCTGAAAGAAAGAGCACTGGAAGGAATAGACATATTCAATTGAAGTGTCCCTATATATCACAATCCAGAGGCCCTTCAAAAATAAATATCATTCCTTAGCATTGTCCAAAAATGTGTCAGGTTGCATTTTTCTTGGTAACACCAAGCTAAGGTTCACAGCAGAAGATTAAAGCATAAACAAACCACAGGGACAGCTGGAAGGAGAAATGAAACAGGCCATCTTGACAGATGAAATGTAAGCTTAATATAATTGCAATTGTTTTTCCCCTGTTACTAAAATCATTTTTTTTTCTAATCTAGGAGGAAATATTTTCTGTAGTGTAACATATTAACACAAGGATGTATTTATTTATATGAACTATTGATTCGACTTTGTACACCTGCTTCATCATATTATTAAATGTGTGGTCTGGAAAAATAAAACATATTCATCAATAATTTAAAAACAGAATAAACATATATGTTATTTTCTGTTTATGTGTGTCTGTGTGTCTGCATCTGCGTGCCTCTCCATTAATTAACAGTGTTAGATAACTGTTTATGAATTCTAATTCTGCATTCCACATTTTCAGCCTCTCTTCAACATAACTATACATTTTACAGAAGAAATTACAGTAGATGTTTCAGACAGCCAAAGACGTGCAGGTGTCAAAAAAACATTTTAATCTAAGTGATAAGGCCAACTTGGATTTCCATTATGGTAATTTTACGATGCATAACATTTTTGTTTCATTAAAATTACTTCCTTTTTTTGGTTGGTTGTTGAGCACTTACTCTCGAACCTGCCGGAAGCATTACAGCCAAAAGTCATCTGAAGGTGTGACATCAAAGGAAAGAGCAGGGGTAAGTTTAAGCATCACTTAACAGCAGTTTAACATCAAGAGCAATCCAGAGACACAGAAAGGCTTTCCCTCTTGTATAGCTGGTCTTTTTTTTATTTTTACATTCCTGTTCTTCACTTGTATGCCACATCATTTGTTCTCAGTTAATTTGATTATTTTGGCAACAGCCCAAACACTTTCCCTAACCAGAAAGCCTTTTATTTGTGTATTAGCTACTTATGGGAAATACTATTTTTAATATAAGTCGTAAGCAACCGGTCGTTCCACGAATGTTATTTATGAAGGTGAATGTCTGCTACCACTATGCCTGCTTGTTCAAAGGAAATTATGCTTTCAATAATGCCAAAAAAAAAAGTCATTGTTCTATAAATAGCCCCTACTATAGTGTGGCCGGTAACACTCACCAAGCCTGCTTGTTCTTTCTGCAAGCAAAGTAAAGCAAATTCATGACCAAGAAAGCCTTCCTCAAATTTGCCGCAATGCATCAATGCATGTAAATGTGTAAGTGACCGAAATGAAGACAGCCCTCACCCCCAGCTCTGAAGCACTGGCGTTGTGAGGTAGTCCTGTGCGTTCCAACGTTCTCCTTCAGAATCTCTAGCCTAAAGTGGGCAAACAGACCAGGATATGGATTGATGGATGCTGTTAATTCAGCAATGGATAACTATCAGTGCGCACTAAAAGAATTATATCTTCTGGCAGAAGGATTGTTACAGCAAATTAACAACATTTTTCACATAGTACGGCACTTGTAATACATTGGGAAATAGCATCTCTTTTATAAAAGTGGTAAGTCATGTCGGGCTTCGATGCCTCCTGAGTGTTTTGTAACTCCCCTGCATGTCTAACAGCCTTTTCCTGCTGTCACTGCATTCTCCAATAACACCTTCTCCTCTCTTGCCCTGTTATTTCCCTAACGAGGATGGCGCTGAGTGCCACGGCTTCCGAGAGCGATTTCGTGACGGAATGCATTAAGACGAACATTTAACCGGTGCATTGAAAAATGGGTGACGCTGCATTTTGGAAAACAAATTTGCCATAATTACACATCAAGATTACATTTGTAATATCCGAAGCAGTTTTTTGCGTATTAGTATGTACGTAACCACATGACGAAGAATTTCACATTACATTTTAATAGATAAATAAATTCGTAACACTGGCATGAGCCTAGTTCCAGATATTAAATCAAATTCTATTTATTTCTTTATGTTTTTTTTAAAAATGTACATGACATTTATTATCAAGTAATTCACTCAGGCCATAAAAATATCCTGAAATCTCCCATAAATGGTCACCAACTTCCAGAGGCTTAGATTTCACCACACAGCAACGCTGACAGTTTCTCATAAATCTGAGATCACATCACATTGCATATTACAAATACAACCAAAGAAATCAGCTACTAAAGCAACGGTGTTCCTGTAGTTCCCAGTCTTATACCCTAAGCGTTATTATTTCATTAGCTTCACATTGTTGAAATACGTCTCGTACATGTAGTTCAGGGAGTTTCCAGGTTCTGTCATATATCTGTGTACTGCATATGAAAAGTCCCTGAAATATCTGTGCAAATGAAATGTCCCTCTGCAGTCAAAATATACAGCAGCAAAGAGCTTCTAGCAGTGTTAAAAAATACTATTTGTTATATACCTAATAGGCAAACCTTGAGAGGACAGTCACTTTATTCAGTTATTAAAATTTGGGGACCCTCACTGTATTGTGGCAGCTGCTGTTACAGGTCATAGCAGTTGATCTTTGACAGCACTGAGACGCCCAACATACAGGATCCTGCAAAAAACTCTGATGTCTGAAGTTCCTACATACATAAAAATGTACATTTTCCAAAGCAACTGAATAATAATAAAAAGGAATGTCTTCATAAAATAAAAATTTAAATCTCTGCAAACAGAACCATCTGTCTGAAATTCCCTGGGGAATATTGCATTGAGTTTATAATTGAATCTTGAACTTTCTTTGCATTAATGCCGTTAACTTTTATTCCTTTAATTTTTAAATCTAGGTAGGGTGAAAAATAATTCTTAATTCCGTAAAACATTTTCTTCCTCACTATGCTGCTGGTTCACATTTCAGTTAAAAATACAACATGCTGAAACATATAGTTTAAGCAAATGGTAACATTTCCATTCTTCTTGACTTACGATATAAGTATCTACTGTAACTGGCTATCATTTTCAAACAGCCACTGTGCCCTTCGGAAAGAGGATCCTACACATAGGGGAAATAGGGGAAATCTGAGACGATGTCTCCTTTTTAGTCCTTCAGGACATATCTAATTGCACGGTGTGTTGGGACCTACCATGCTTTTGGAATGACTGCACATTTCTGATAGCTAAATAGAGCACAAACTGTTAACGAGTTTGTATCTCAAGCTGTCCTGGAGTTTCAGTCATTCATATCAAGATTTTTCTCATCAACACACAAAAAATAGGAAATTTGAAACATCACATTTTTGTCAGTTCTTTTATTAGTCAAAGTTTCTTTATAATAACATAATTGCAATTAATGTGAACTGTTTTCATGCTTAAACATCTGCACAGATTTGTGTTGAAAAACATCATAGTTAATGCTTCTCTACTACTGTGTATGAGCATAAATCGAAACGAATCCTTTCTAGAAAATAAATATTGAACTGTTGATAAAAATTTAATTGGTGGAATCTCAGAATGCTGTGTGATGGTTAATTAAATGCTACAGAATCCTCCAATAGGTCCACAGGGTTTTAATATCTCAGCTCCAATTTCAGGCCTCTATAAATAAACATGACTCTCTATAACTGCTGTTTATGTCGTTATCACGTGAAGAATTGCATTTTCCGAGCCAAAATCAACAATTTGATATGATTTTTGAATTAAGTGTTTTTTGGGGGTTACTGATTAAATTTTTAGGGTATCCAAACCATGGTCAACGATTTGTCAAACCAAGATCTTTGTCACTTCACAATTACTTTAGATTCAGCTGTCTTTCTTGTATTGTTCATTTGGAATGAAGATAAAAAACAAGGTATTGCATCTGTTAGTTTGTTTTAACGGCATGGCTATATGCATTAAGGAGTGGTGCATGTACTGCATCGTCTGTATGCACTGCAAGTTCTTTTGTTTGCACTGTAAAGATGGTTTGTACTCTGTTATCTGTATGCGCTGCAGGTATCTCTTATGGTTGCATTGGCCAGTTATGCTAACCCTAACCCTTCATTGCTGTTGCACTGAAGTCCTGTCAACTGTAGTTGTCTCTGTGCTTACAGTTTGCACTGAACCACAACCAATTCTGGTATGTTCATATACTGGTGACACAGAGTTCTGAGTTTTGATTAGAGGAGCAGGGGTTAGGTTGGTGCTCCTCGGAGCTACTTATGATGCTTTTGGGCGATGCTTCTTCTTGCCTTTTGATTACAGTCTTTTATTTGTTTGTTAATTTTATTTCTTTATTTGTTTGTTTGTCTATCAGCCCTTCTTGTGATACATTTGTCTTTATTGTGTTCTATGCTTTACCTCGAGCCATTATTGAATGATGGTGCGGCAGCCAAGTTAAAAATCTTTTTTGAATGACTTTTGTCATGTAGCAAGCTTAGAATTATAGAGCATGATATTGATATTTATTCTTAACAAGTACATAAAAAAACAAATAAGGCAGATAGGTAATAAAAATGGTAACACACTCATTGTAATGGAGATTAAAATATACCTTAAGTGAAAATAAGAATTTTGCATTATTACACACACACAGCATGTGATTTATTGTGATAAATGTGGTTTATTTTATGTAAACTAGCATTGTAGAAATGCTTGTCTTTAATCGGCATCCAATTCGGAGGAAAGAAAATTCACATGATCTTTGTGGCTCCTAGGGCACTAATAGCCTGATGTGGGCCTCCTCCACTTCACTTCTGCCTGATGAAAAACATTTTGCTTTAAAACTGTAGGTCAATGAATGACCCATTGTTGGACTCTGCTATTAAGTAGTACAATGGCTAAGCTCATGTAGGGTGATTATCAGCTATCTGGCTGAAGCAACAAAGAGCCTTGCTGCATATAGCTTATGCAGTTTACTTTATTGCCATATGTTGGGGTTGAGGCCTCAAGATCGGTCAACAGCAAGACATGTTCATCGCTAATGCAGAGAGATAAGAAATGTGGACCCCTGCTCTTCCTTTTCACCTCACTGCATTCATATCCTCTGTCATGGACTGAGTAGTGACGGAGTACCACGGATTCTGTGGAAGCCACCATACACCATCATTGAAAGAACAGCGATTTTTTTTCCCTGCCATTCTGCAGCTTACTGTACAGTATATCACTTTTGTATATGGTTAATAGTTTCATTGTAGATAATTAATCTGCTTGTACTAGGTTGGTGATTTTGGGAAAGGCCTACTGGCATCTCCAATAGTCTGTAATGATACAAACTACTCCTGTTTATACAGAAATACACATCCGTTCAGCTGTTTTGCATTAAATGAAGTTTTAACCAAATTATATTGTGTTTTAGTTTTGTGCTAAATGGTTGTAATAATTATTTTTGTCGGTAGGTCATTACTATATTATTATTATTATTATTATTATTAGTAGTAGTAGTAGTAGTAGTAGTAGTAGTAGTAGTTGTAGTAGTAGTAGTAGTAGTAGCAGTAGTAGTAGTAGTATGGAATATTATTTAGCACTTCATAACACACAGAGAATGTAATCATTAGGACTCTATTAAGATGCTGATGTAAACAGAGAGAGTGCAGAGAGTGATTTTGTAACCTTCAGAGAATGCAGACCAATTACTGCTATGCACAATGTGATGAAACACAAGTATGAATTAGCACATCGTGTTGGCGTAGAAGTTTCTGTTAGCTATCTTATGTTAGCCTTTGGTGTATGAATATGTACTTTATTAGTGCTGCAGCTTATCATGTTGAAGGACAGATATATTATTAACCCGCTAGCCAGACAATGTGCAACAAGCTGAAGTTACCATGGTTCGCTAATGAGGGTCGGGAGTTCATTGAAAGTTTACGGCTGGGTATTTAAAAAACTGAGTAGAGATGGTCGTGCCACAATTATGTTCAGCCGAGGGACCAAACAGTGCAAGGGGTGATTGACAAACTTCTCACCTAGGGGTGTGGATCAAGAAAACAACGATGGTGAATGGTTGAAGAAATAATGATGCCTAAGGGACGAGATATTATAATACGATAAGAAAATGTGTAAAAATTTGTGTTAAACAGTGTTGGACACACTCCTGCAGGGTTGTTGCAATAAAGATTGAATCTCAAGATTTACACAAATGACTCCTGACTCCTGATTAGCGGGGAAAGAATTAAAACCACAACAGTAGTGTTATGGTGTGCTTTTGGAAGGTGATTGGTATGAGCTGAGGGGCGTCGCTACAGCCCCTGGAAGGTTGTAGTAATCTACTGGTTATAGTAGCCATTAGTTTGGAAGGGGGGGGGGCAGCATGGAGTAAGGCTGGAGATGCTGTTATAGATGTGGTGGTCTAATCACTGTAACCCACATCCCTTTAAGAAATAGAAATGAATTTCTTTTAGTTGTATTACATCTAATTAATGTTTGGATCTTTTTTTGTACAGTTTAGTTATAATAGTGTTTAATGGAAAGGAAGAAATAAAAATAGCAAATTACACTACTTCTGAGCTTGTCTGCCATCTATCACAACATGCTCTCTTGTATTATTTCACTTACCATGTTCCATCTATTCTTTTTCTATAACCACATGTTCTATTCAGCATTACAGGGGCTCCTGCCTAGAAGCTAGGGGCACAAAGTAGGAACAACCTAGCATGGGGCACCAACCCATGGCAGGGGCACAAGTTAAGTGGCATGTATTAGAATTGAGGGTTGTTTATATTATAGCATCACGGTTCACACACACGGCGCCAACCGCTGCACCATCCCATTCACCATATTCTCTGTCTTGCATTCCTAACTATAGTATAGCTGCATTGACTCAGCTACTATGTTATTAAATTCTCTTCTCTTAGCATAATTTCTCATGTTGTTGCTTCACACCTGTCCTCTGTAATGCCAACTCTTGCTTTTGTTTTATTAAATTGAGTCAACTTAAATAACTATAGCATTACCCCTGTTTCCATGTATCTTCCAAGTGAATATTATTGTACTATGCAAAATAGTAAAAGCTGAACATGCCTCTAGGCATTGATATACTTACGTAGTAGTCAGCTAGTTATATTTTAATCATATATGTGCAAATGATTTTCACATTTTCACATTTTAATCATATATGTGCACTATAAATATCTTCATAATGCATTAATAATATGTGTCAGGTGTCCGACCCCATACTGCCACATACAGCTCCCCTTGCTTGTCTGCCCCCTGCATTTCCATGCGACATGGCTGCTAATCAGCCGCACCTGAAGCTTGTTAGTCTTACCTCTTGGTTCCTGCCCTCTTGTCCAGCCACAGCGGCCTTGCATTTCCTCCTCTTTTAGTCAAGTATATTAGTGTAGCTCTCCTGTGCTCCCTGTTCAGTCATTGTCCTCCTGCGTGTGGTTCCCTTTCCTTCAATAGACCCCCCTGCAAGGGGTTCACTTGCTGACAGCCAGCATTCGGGTTGCCCTTCTCAGGCCACAACATGACAGAATGACTGTAACCTCAAAGACAACCCTGCGACTGTCCTCCAGTCCACCCAGAGGAAATGTCTACCTTTGTTCCTCAGCTGATCCTGGAAAAAATCCACCTTTGCGACTGAGTTACTGGCCTGACACTACAGTGGAATGTTCTATGGGGGGTGGATTGGGAGCAATCTCCTCAGCCTTCACTTCCTGGGCGACATGGGAGATAACAGAGACTTTGCTTGCCTTGCGCTTGCTGGTCAACACTTCCCTCCCGCTTGCAAAGTTCGCCCAATCCAAACTCCCCAGGAAGCCCGGCACTGAGTTACCGGCAAAACCTTCGGTTAGTTCCCGTCAGAGGAGATGGAGAGCTAAAAGGCTGATGGACCCTGATGTGATGGCACTCGGCACACAAGAGCCCATCGCATCTCACAAGTGCCAGACTCAGAAGAGGCCACTGCTCCATTGGTGCCCAAGCCCGGAAGAGGTCTCTGCCATTCTGCAAACAGTCACCCAGGGCGACTTCGCCACCATGCTCTCCGCTCCTGCCTCAGTTTTAACTGTGTCCTTGGAGGTAATTGAGGTCTACCCGAGGTGCTCTGCCAATTGGCTAAGGTACTCCACTCGTCTTCAGAGATGCCTGTCGGATACGGCTCACGGTTGGAGGTGCCCACCATGCCCAGTCTAGAAGAGGCCCATGCTTCCTCATTAGTGTTTGGTCCAAGTGAGGCTTCCACTGCTCTGCAAGCACCTGGCTCGGAAAAGGCCACCGCTGTTCCCTCAACGTCCGACCCACAAAAGGCCACCGCTGTTCCCCCAACGTCAGACCCACAAAAGGCCACCGCTGTTCCCCCAACGTCCGACCCACAAAAGGCCACCGCTGTTCCCCCAACGTCCGACCCACAAAAGGCCACCGCTGTTCCCCCAACGTCCGACCCACAAAAGGCCACCACTTCTCCAATAGAGTTCCATCCAGTAGAAAGAGTCGCCGTGCCACGGACCAGATGAGTTTGTCGCTGCATTGTTAACACCTTGCTCTCTGCCCGAGGCCTCCCCTGCGGTGCCCTTGTCGCCGGAGAATCCCGCCATGCAGCGCCCGTTGCTGGAGGATGCTGCAATGCTGTGCCCAACTCCAGAAGTGCCCACGGAGCTTTGCCCATCGCTCGCCAGTGCCTTTGCTGTGCTCTGCTTGCCCACCGGGCGCCCCAGCTGTGCTCTGTTCCCCTTGCCAGCTCTTGCCTGCCCACCTCTGACCATCACCCAGACGGCTCCTGCCTGCTTCCCCACAGCCATCATCGCCTTGTCGGCCCCAGTCTTCTTACCTGCCTGTTCACCTGCGGCCATTGTCACCTCGTCGACTATAACCTATGCCCCTGTCTGCTTACCCATGGCTGATGACTCGGTGGTTCTTGCCCACTCGCCAGCAGCCACTGCCCCTTTTGTCTCAGTCTACCCGCCATTGGCCATCCAGGCTGGGGTCGATGCCCCTTAGGCTCCTGTCAGAATGGCACCTCCCTACTCTCCAGTAGCCTGTTCCAGCACACTCCTGGAGGAGGCCATGGTGAGGGGGGTATAGTGTGGTCTGGAGAGAAAGAGCCTGTTCCGTCACCGGGCCCCTCGCCTGAGTCCACCATGCCATATCCGGATTCCTTTTCCAGAGCCCTTTGCAAGATGGCTGGTGGCCACATTATTCACATCTTCTGCTGGACACCACCAGTCCTGTTCTTGACACGCCACCAGCCAACAACTCAGCGACTGGCATGCCAGTCACTCATGACCTGGAGGAGTCAGGGCCAGAGGTGGAACTTCAGTGGGACCCTTTGGATATTGCCCTGAGTTCTGATCACAAGTTCCTGTGGAACCCACCTGCTCCAACCTTGGTCTTTGCCGAGCCTCTTCTCTCAGTTTTTCTCCTGATCCTGGCCTCAGATTACCCATGAAGTCATCTGGTCCAAGCTGACATGCCATGCCATCAGGCCCCAAGGACCCACCAATGCCAAGACCCATACAGTGGGAAAAAGCACCCAACATCCTGGGATCATCCGGACTCCCCAGTTGGCCCGTACTCCCTTTCCTGCCTCAGGCTTTGCCCTTCTCTCCTGTCTGGTTGTGGTTCTCTCCTGGTTTTCACCATGTCTTATCATCCTGTCCTAGTCCATTCCCACTGTGGTCCGCACTGTTGTCTCTGTCCCTATCCTGGTGTCCTTCCATGTGTCAGTCCCGCCCCTGTCCTTTTGTCTGTCCAACCAGTTGTGCCTATAGTCCTTCACTCTACTTCTGTCCATCCCCTAGTTTAAGTAACATTTTGTCTTTCCCCATGATATCACCTGTTGGGTGCCCTCTGCGTTGTCTTCTGTCACCCCTTTGGTGTAGTCTGGCCCAATACTGTTCCTGCTTCTGTTTGTTTCCATGGGTCTTCATTCCTGAGAGTCCGCCTAACAATTTACTGAAAGCACTCATCTATAACACACTATAGATATCTTCACAATGCATTACACAGCTCAGTATAAGGATTAATAAAGCATTACAGCGTCATCTATTCTGTTTTGTCTCTCCCTGTGAGTCTGCGGGCCTGGTGTCTGACCCTGTCCCGCACCCTTGGTCCTGCCCTGTGTCTTGGCCACATGTGCCTGTCCTCTTGTGCGATGCTTTGGATCCCCTCCCCAGCTTGCTTGGTGCACCAGGAGTGCGCACATTTTGCCAGAGGTAGCGTCACGACCAGCCCCATAATGCTTGTCTGCTCCCCGCCTTTCCTTTGGGCATGGATGCTAAATCTTGTTAGTATTACCTCGTATTCCTGCCCTCGTGTAACTAGGCTGCCTGAAAATGCTACTCTCGTCTGGAACTACTTTTAAAGAGCATGCAGCATGTCATTTACACTATTACTTATATATAATGACAGCTATTATGGTGCATAAGATGCAGTGATTTCTGATTCGGTACAGAGGCCAACTAGCTTTATCAGAGAAAGTGACATGTACCAAACTGTCACACAACACTACCAATTATTTACTTTATTGAGAAACACATTAGGTGCCTCAAAGATGCGCCTGAAAGAATAAAGGAAAATAAATTCTAAGTGGGCAGGAAAATAACTTAAGTTATACTTAATATGTGTATTCACATTCTCATTTAATAAAATTTTATATGTTCTCATAAAACAAAGACAAAGGTGAGGTTTACTAATATAGCTCACGACCGTTTGGCGTAAAGGAACAATAAGAGAAGTGATTCATACAGGGGCCATCGCTTGAGCTGAAATCTGATTGGCCCCGCAGTGCCGCCTACCTTGCCACTATGATTCAAAATACATTATAGTGAATTATGGTTCCTCTTATGCCCCCCACGTTGAAAAATGCTAGATTTCCCCATAGATAAGGGGAGGGCCACTGTCTTAATTGTCACACCCGCAGCTGTTTCCCGTCACCATTGGTTGTCCCACTGTCACCTTGCAGTTGCACAGCTGTACCACAGGAGAGATAAGGCCCCTCAGGCCCTAGCTATGGCAGACCCAAACTGCACATGTGACTTACTCTGGGGATGGCGGTGTGACACTAATACAGCCATACAGCTGCTATGGGGGAGGGCGGCAGGGGTGCGACCTCTGAGGTGATGCCAATAAGTGTTTTCAAACTGAACGCCTCTTTCGTCCTGTCAACGTTTCCTGGCAGACGAGCAGAGACTCCCAGCATGCTTAGAGGCGATCACGCAGGGTCACATATTAATCACCGGCTCCTCAACCTCCCTTTGCCTGTCAGTTCCCTCTCTTTTGCCTTGTTTCGAGAGAAAACACGAAACTTCTGTTTGTGGTAATTGATGCAATGTAGCCCAGAAAAAAATAGGTACAATCAATGATTAATATAAAAAAATATATATATATTTGTGTAGCAGTTATATAAGGACAACATGCCCTTAAAGGCAATACATGATCTCAAAATTTATATGAAGATAAATTACATTTAACAATGGATGGACTGATACCCAACTATCTATCTATCTATCTATCTACAGTATCTATCATCTGGCTAAATATTGAAAAGTTTGTATTTATGCCTTATTATGGTTTCATATTTACTTCTGAGTTGTCAGTCAAGCTGGTCCATGTATTTCAATTATTAAATACATGAAAAGTACATTAAGAGAATGGCATGCTAATTTGGTCATTTTAATTGGATGTCGTTGTTTTTGAAAGTTTAGGATACAATTTTGTATTACACAGCCCAGACAGGTGACATTTCCCAAGCGAGTTTTTTTAACGAGGATCTCAATTTCTGTTTGACTGACAGGCGGGGATGGTGCGTTAATGCTTCCCTGAGGGATCACAGCACACGGCTTCACGACAATTGAACTGAATAAAAGCCAGTATGGCCGTGCTGACCTAGTGTGTCTAAGACTGGCAGCACAACAAGGCCAGACTATAATCATGCTCGTAATCAATAAAACAATTAAACAGTATTATTTTATGGGTTTGTTTCCATTCCCATTTGAATGAAACAGCACTGGGACATTCACATACCCCAAACCTCTGCACCGTTTCGGACAATTTGTGACAGTATTTCTGTAGCCTGCAGCTGATAACTCTGACTGGCCAACCCAGTGTTAGAGGAGTGGAAATGGATGCGTGGTTACATGCATCACTGATGTTATGATCGCAAAATGGGGCAAGGTGTCTGACTTTGATATGCTTTTAAGAAATAGCACCAAGATCAGCACTGTGGCACTTGGATAAAATGGTGCCTTAAATTATATTCAGGACCTTTGGAGATCCCTGGTGTACAGAACAAGGGAGCAGGCAATTACCTGAGCTGAACATTGTTATATCACTACACTGGGACCAAGGTGTTCTGCTCAATCCATTTTTCGTACAGCTAGCATTAGGGGCTATTTTATACCTATGACCTGAACGTTGCATGGCGGCAGCGCATCTAGATAATCATAAATAAACAATAGTGTGAGAAATGGAATTTTAATTTAATTAGAGTTGCTAACATTTTACCCGGTGAGCAGAAATGCCAGTATGTGGCCAACTAATGAGGAACAAGTGCCTGTGAATTGTTCTATTTTACGGACTCCCTGTTGTATTTACATTCGAAACGACGGTTCTGACCGACCCCGGCAGCAATGCGTCATGAAAGCAGGAAGCGCCCCGCAGTTGGACGTGGGCTGTTCCGCGCTGCCCAGATACGCAGAGATGCTGTTCCAGAGGGCGAGAGGTTTCCTAGGCTGAGCCAGACGCCCGGACGCCTCTCCTTCTCACCTCTGCAGCGGTGTACACGATTGGCTGGGCACCTGCAGGGCCGCAGGCAGTGCCGAGAGAGTACAGCTCTCAACTGAAGCCCCAGAAGATGGAGGTGAAATTAAGCCAGTACTTGGCAGCAGAGCTACTGATGGAGGTGTTGTGTACTTGGGCAGGAGCCTCTGAGGTGTGGGGTAGGGGGACGTTACAGAAAAGCAAGGAGGCAAATGGGGTTATCTGGACCCTCCGAAAAATGGAAAAGTTTTTATCGATTTTATGGTTTATTTAAGTTGACTAGACAAGCGCGCGCCCACGGGAGTATCACGAGTCAGCATCTTTGACATGAAAAAGATTAAGATTTGCAGGTGTTTCTAGTGAAATTCCATCATTTACGACTCTATATGGAAGCCCGTCTAAGCTAAGCTTCTGCCTCGCGAACGATTGATCCGTCCCCGGAACACAGATTTAGTGGCTCAAAAGTACAAAATCCGCCTTTTTCACCCACATACAGATGAAAGGCCACCCATAAAATACTATTTTACTAGGGGAGGTAAAACTTCAAATGTCAAATACCAAATGTCAACTGTGACAGTGAAAGTCTAGTTTTTTTTTTGTAAAGTTAAACTTTCGTTGTAAATAAGCTAAGGACAGCAACACTATGTTAAATATTACATAGTTACGCAATTATAATGACAAATCATTTTTATTCTGCTGTTTCATTTTATATACTGAACCAGAAACAGTGGGTTGTATAAACTACACAAAGTACATTCAGAGGCCACTTTATTAGGTACACCTGCTTTGTGCTACAACTGAATACACCCAGCACATATAAACAGAGAGGGACAATGGGTTTCATTAATGTTTAACTATGCATTAAAAAGTCTATGATATTTAATCTAAGCACTTTTGAATGTGGTGTGATCGCTGGTGCCAGACCTGGCCATTCCATCATCCTAGAAACAGAAAGTCTGTAGCTATTAATAAACTGTTACTAAGTCATTGGATAATATATTTATAGACAGGAGGATTTGTAAACAAAATATTCAGAAATGTGAGGTTGTGATGAAGTTTACATACACTTTTCACAAGCACATAATACAAATCTTGGGCTTCCAATGATTTCTAGAACTGTTCTTTTTCCTGTGGCAGAATGATGAGACAACACACAACTTTAATTTATTGTGGGCTTTCTGAAACCAGCACATAGTAAAAATGATAAATTGTAAATTATACATACAGGGTATAAAATATACATACAGCACAAATTATATTTGGTTAAATGTCTCTTAGCATGTTTCACCTCCATCAAATGCTTTTGGTATCCATTAACCAACCTTTGGCAGAATTCTGGTTGGATATTTTACCACCCTTATTGGCAGAATTGACTAAATTGACTAAATTCATTGGGTGCCTGGCATGGACCAGACCTGATTGACTTTGGTGTCGTCTGGGCCCAACCTGTTGTAGACGCCCTTGTACCTACTTGTCTGTTACGAAATACAGAGGAAGTGTTTTTACTAAGCAGCCTGGGTAGTGTGTTGTGTCGGGTGTCTCTCTCTCTGGGCGTTGGGGCGCCTTATCAATATCCCTGGCCGTAACATTGATGTATTTTCAGTGGCTTTGAGGTTAGGACTTTGGGGAAAACGTTCCAAGCATTTCATTATTGTCTGATATAGCCATTGCAAAACCAGCTTTGCCATATGTTTAGGGCCATTGTCCTTTTGGAACACCCAGTCGCGTCCATGTTTCAACCCTAATGATTTGAGGTTATATTGAACAATTATGATGTGATCCTCCTTCTTCATTATCCCATCGACTTTGTGCAAAATAGCCGTTCCACTGTCAGCAGAGTCATTTTTTCCTCTCGTCTAGCCATAGGATTCTCCTCTGGAAAGCTGTATCTTTGTACATGCGATCAGTCACAAACTTTACTCGATTGGAAGCAAGGCCTTCTGTCTTGGGCGGCAGTTTCTCAACTCATGGTGATGTACAATTCTTTGACTGCGGAGAGTGACGCTGGTGTTTCAGCAGCCGCCCTGGTGGGTCTTGGGTTGCATCTGACCATCCAAGCTACTTTCCTATCAGCTGAGGGCGACAGTTTGGACCTTCCTGATCTTGACAAAAGGACTACAACTCCAAACGACCCAGTTACAGATCATAGGTCCATGTTTTTTTTTTTTGTATTTGTTCATTATGTTCATGTATTACATGTAGAACTTTGAGGTAAAGGACTGAAACGAGGACTAAATACAGAGGACTATTAACAACAACCAGAAACAGCTGATGACACGGGGAATCCACACCAGGTTAACGAGGGGGCGTGGCACACGGAAGGAGTAGACAATCGTGGCAGGACACAATGTTTTTTTTTTTTTTAACTTTACACACTCTTTGGATACATTTATTTTCTTGCTTTACAAATTACTGTTTTGATAAATGTGCATGGATATATTTAGTACAGTATGTGCTTTTCTTGTTTTATCCTGTTCATTTTGTGCTTAAATGCTTAAAAAAACACATTCGGTGTAATTTTTTGTGGCTGGGAATCAATTAATTGGTTTTCCAGTATTTCTTATGGGGAAAATTCAATCAGAACTTGAACTTTTTAGGATTCAGACCTGAGTTCTGAATGGATTAAGTTCGAGTTCTGAGGTACCGCTGTATATTGACACATGATGGCATAGTAGTTAGCACTCTTGATTCCCACCCCTGGGATCTGGGTATGAGTTTCCACTGTGGTGTTTGCATATTCTCCCCCTGTCATGCCAAAGCATTTTCAGCTTAGCTGGAGTTCCCAAACTGCCCAGTTGTGTGTGAGTGTGCCCTGTGTTGGGTTTATTCCCTGCCGTGTGTCCATAGGCTCCAGACCCACTATGACGCTGAACAGGACGAGTGGTTTCAGAAAATCAATGAAAGACATTAAGTTCTAAGCAGCTGTTTATGAACGGTTTAAGATCAGATATGTCACCAGTACACCTTATTAAGGTTAAAGGATAACAGCCATTGAAGTGTCTGTGGAGGCCAAGAGGGGGCCCTGTTAAGTATTATATAGCGCTGCGTAATAAAGTGGCCATTTTATATTACATTATTTCATTTGGCAGTTAAAGTGTGGTATATCTACTAAGCTTCTCATCTCGCCATGCTAAACATAACACACCTGCTGGAACAACTGTTTATTATCCGAGCCAGGTGCAAGGTGTATAGTCCCAAATTAAGCATAAGAGAACGACGGACTAAGGCTATTAATTGTATTTGCTGTTTGGAATTGATGAAATCAAAAGAACTAGGGAAGTTTCACACAGCACCTCAATACGTTGCTCTGCATTCTATTGCATATTTTTATTTCAGCAGGGAAATATTTAAAGCCATTTTCAGCACACTGTTATAATAAAACGCCTATGCTATATTATGATTCAACCACAGAAGTTTTTGTGCCCTAAATTTATGAAAGTCTGTTTTTCTTCTCATGCTATGTCACCAATTTGTTACGGAGTCACTGTCCAGATTGCTGTATTTGCATCGCCCTGCCTACTGCAGCCATATTTTCTAAAATGGCTAGCAGGAAATTGCCTGTTTTGCTTTTTTCCAGCATATTTTTAGGAAATCATTTTTTTTCCCCAACATAAAGACCATTTCACACCCAGACCATTTTTTTTGCACAAAAAATAAGAGTAACATCTTTATGATACAAAGAAATGTATTTTTATGAAGGCTTTCATATACCAAGCATCACATATTCGCATTGTTGCGATCCATCAATTTTTTATTCTGAGTGCTCAATTTCTGAAGTTTTTAGATGTGTTAAAAACTGAACAACTAATAGCATATCTGTGTTTACATATGTGACCATATGCTTTTTTTAAATAGGAAGAACATTTTTCATTTGGTTTTAAAAGAATAGTACTGGTGCATATAACCATTGCAATTGTGCATTTTGTGATAGAAGCAAATAAGTTGGTACACATATCACCAAAGACACTGGATAATGAGGCTTCACGGCATCCATTTTTTCAAAATGACTCTCAATGACAAATGTGTGAGAGCAGTGTACCATGAGGCGATGTATAGGGTCAGCTGGTGTTCACACAAGAACCGCCTTCACCATGTAGATGGTAGTTCTGATACATAATTGATACATGGTTGATACATAGTTCTTAGAAATCTCCCATTTGCATGCATTTACATGCAAGTCATTGAAAATTCATGATGGCCACAATTTTTTAAGATGGAGAGCATCACTGGTATGAAAATTGTAATTGCAAAAGAAATGGACTAGTTTGATATGTGTTACGCCCATAGGGGCAGGGACAGACAGGTGCAACACATAAGCCGGCAATTAAACCTCTTTAAATGACTCAGAAACCCAGGCTGTGATCGCAAAGTATTGCGCGTATGTGGCGGAGCCTTACTGAGCACTCTTCTTCTCTGCCGTTTACCCGCCTGCCCTCGCCTTACCTGTGAGCCCTGTGTGCATCCCTTACCCTTTTGCCTTCCCTCCTCAGTGCAGTTCCCGTGCTTCACCCATCTGTCCTGCTCAGCCTGGTTCCTCCCATTCGCCCCTCCTTGTGTGTTCCAGTCCCGTGCCTCTTCGTCGGCCGGATCTTCCTGGCATCGACCCTTGCTTACCGACCACGACTACGAGTGCAGCACGACGCCTTATCACCTCTCAGCTTGCTTCTCCCGGCCACCTCACCCCAGCTCCTCACTCGCCATCTGAGCACTGGGGCTGAAGAACTGGTTTACTCTATCCCTGATGCTTTACTGGTGTCTAGATCGGACTGTTCATTAAAGCTCCGTTATCCCAGCATTCCTGGATCTCTGTCTTTTTACCCGGTCTCCCGTAACAATATGGATGATCTCAGTGGCAAATCATTGCTTTTTGTGATGCAAAATTTGAATTTGGAATTTTGGAATTGCTCATAAGCTTCCTTCTATCTGATTATTCAATACTCAAAATAAACAATGATAGTATCATGATATCATACTAGAGTCTGTCTGGGAAACCTGATTCAACACTCCCCCTCACGGTTCATAGTATTCCTTTGAAACCGGTCTCAGGTTTTGGTAAATGGCTTTCTGACTTTCTGTACTGGAACACGGCTAACTTGGATGTGACGTCAATCCCAGCTCGACCTCCGATGTAAACACAACATGAGAGGAAAATGTTTTTTCATGCTAGTGTGACTGTACCATTAAAGGACATTTCAAACTGAACACAACACAAAACACAAATTTATGAAATATTTAGATTAATTTCAGTTTAAGAGAAATTGTAAGAAACACAGAATGGAACTGCAATTTTGCTGTATAAGAAACTGGTACTTTATAAAAAGAAACTTGTGAGCCATTTGGAATTACTGGGATCTCTGCATGAATATAGCTGTTGATCAGGGGTTAGGAAGTATTTGGTCCATTCTTCTGTAAAAAATCTTTCAATTTTATTTTTTGGTATTTCTTGTTTGAACAGGCTGGTTCCGATCATACCAGCATTTTGATAGGACTGGATTTACTTCTGTGGTTGGATCATTGTAATATGGTACGGCCCAACTTCTTCCGAGCATTTTTATTACAGAAAGATGCCTTGACATTCTGCTGTAGAATTTCCAGATACGAATTGGAATTCATTGGTCCCAGAATGATTGCAAGCGGCCCAGGCCCTGAGGCAGCCAGGCGGCCCACCATCATCATGCCGTCTCCACCACTCCCCCCACAACACTGTGTCATTTCTAGAAAGTCTTGACTCGTGTACAGAACAGTTTCAGCCGTGCTCTAGAACATCCAAGTCGTCATTAGCCATCCCATGATGCGCAGCGGGTTTTTTTTCCTCAGTCTTTGATAACCTTAAAAACTTCTTTTGTCCAAACACTATCAAACGCAGGAGATGACTTCAGATCCGTAGCTGTCAGCCAAAGGTGGTGTGGTGCTGGTGTGCCCTCGCATATTACCTGGAGTCTGACTCCTAGGCAGAGTAGCAACAGTCCAGTCTGCTTGACTGTGGACAGATGGAAGTCCATGTCTTCATAAATCCTTGTGTAACCCTTTCTTCTCTTATTAGACTCAAAAGCTCTTCTTTTGAGGTCCTCTGTAATCTTCTTTGATCTGCCCGTATTGCACTTGAACAAATTTCTGTTGTGAAGAGCATGTAACAAGACCTGTGTGTTTTATATGGCAGGACAGGGGAAACCCACAGCTAAATTGATTGGAACACCTGGGTCTAATTGCCCTCTTCTCGAGTTGTATTTACCCTGGAGATTTACAAAGGTTTTCATCAGTGATCTCGATGGGAGTTTAAACAATTTCTTCAATAAATATAGCAGCACTAGTTTAATCTGATCTTCTTTATTATTATTTAAGGCTGGACCACATATCAATAAAACATCTCATCTTATTATGAACATTCATAGCATCATGAATTTGAATATAGTGACTATTATGATTGAGCCTTAACAGTTATAATACACACGGTCCATCAAGCTGTTTTTGGTGTAATTTTGCTCAGACCTGTCACTATTATTTAAAAAAAAATGGTCATCATATTCAGGAAAAACTAAAAACCACCTGTCATTATTTACTTGTTTTCTAGGTGAAATTTTAGAATAATGTAATTTTTATATTGTGAGAATCTCTAAAAACATTGTAAATTTATTTTTAGCACATATCACCCAGCCCTAGTCAATTCTGTTCTCTAGGACGAACAGTGGCAGTCAAAGGGAAAACCTGACCATTAAACTGTCACTGTTTTGTAGTATTTTGCCCTACGACAGAAAAGTTTATTTTCATATGACTTATCTGTTAAAGTTAGATTTTGTTTTGCTGTCCATTCAATTTCTCATGTTTTATCATGATCTGACTCGGGGGCAATTCTAAAAGAATTTTAAGCAAAAATGGAGCCTTGAAGTGCAGAAATAAGTCTTGAATTATATCATGATAATTATAGTTTGACAGGAAAATAATTATCTTTATAAAATATTTTGCCATGGCATTTTAGAATTTATTTATGCAGAAACTTATATTATTCCAAAGGGCTCACAGACTATTCTTCAAGTGAATATTCTCTGTATAATATTGATCACTCATACATTGAGAATGAAATGCTTACCCATAGTTTTTAGTCACATGACCGGCTAGTAGATCTGGAGGGCCTGTACTGGTCACTCTATTGACCTGCTGTACAGGTCGGTTGACTCTCCATCTGTTTCAAGCAACAAATACTTAGTTCACCTATCAACAGAAAAATATACAAAAGATAAAAGATATCGGAAAATACTGCAAGTTCTGGGCACTTGTGATCCCTATATAGCACCTCCGGCAACATTTCCGTACGTGTCTGATATGTATTTTGGTGATTTCTACATATATCTGGTGAAGAATCCCTCCTTGAATAATGCTGCCAGGGTGACTGCTTACTAAAGTACTGACAGCTATATGTCTGATTATGTCCAGTCTATTACATTAAATGCGTTTATTAGCACCTTTTTTGCTTGACTCTCCATATTTCTGCCTCAGAAAATTCAATGACATATCTTTTTGTGGAATATCACCAGTGCTGGTGGTGAAATTTGCCAGCACTTATTAGCAGAATGACATAGTTTTTTTTTTTGTTCTGTAGAAAACAAAAGATTGATCTGCTGGCCAGATTTGATAAGTAATTATAAAACATGTCACAGGTCAAATCAATTAAATAAAAATAAAAGGCCGTGAAACAATTTGATCTCGATCGATCCCCATGATAACTAACAAATAACTGACAACAAGAGGACTTGCTCAGTGTCCGTGGTTTCGGAGTGGCAGTGAAGCTTTGTACAAAATTATGCGTGAGGTTTAACCTACGGCTTTTCTGTCTCCCATGCTTACTTAGAATAATGGTCCCCGTTCCTGTTGTGCAGTGGGAAAGCGACACATGAAAGTGGTTAAGAGCTTCCAAATGTTTCCGGTCGAGATTGACCAAGAACTAGGTTCCTGAACTTTAGTTTTAAAGTGCCCATTGATGGTTTCCATTCTTTCATTTCCTCTCCAGGGATGGATGGGAGTCTAATAGCACAAATCCACAATGTGCTCTTCTTTTCTTCCTTGGGTGACATTCTGCAGAATCATAACCTGGGCTTATCTTTTTGTCAGCTAGTTCATACTGCTGAAAAACAACTAGCTGTTATTTTGGCTTATCACACGGCTCTCTGGAATGCCTGATTTTGATTGGTTGAGACATTTGCAGGTTCGTTCTTTTCAAATAATAACCGCTCTAAAGTAATAAGGCATAGCCGGAACTACTTCTAACGTTTGAATGTTAGTCACGTGGTACTATATCGTTTCGCGGAAGGATAAAAATGTTAATTGAAAACAAATATGCCAATAAAATGTTTGAAATCCATATTCATGTCCAGTTTTTTCCCTTATGTGGTAAGTAGCCGTATAATAAGCGGGATAATGTACAGGCAACCTGTACATTATCTCTTACTAAACCAACGTGGCAAAAATAAATGGAATAAAGCCTTGCTTTGCCCTCCCGGTGGGCAGTCCTATAAAGATGTGATGTCACATGATACCATGAAGTGCTTGCTAAGTAGTAGGACTCTACAGAGGGCAAACACAAAGTCTTGCGTTATATATTATAAAATCTGTTGAAAACAGCCAATTTCTGACGGAGCAGTATAGAGATTGATGTTGACAGATCTTCTGTAAGCTGTAACCTTGTACCACCAAAACACTATTATCTAAGCTTTAAGTTGATGGGTAATATAAATATAAAATAGTTGGATCTATCATAAATACTTTAGCAGAGCTGTTTAGTGCTTTATTCTTAATATTTTTTACGGAAATATGCCCAGGTCAGTATGATTAATTGAAGAGGATTAATATGAGTTGCTGATAATGGCGAATAACAAACAGCAATCATATAATGATCATGTGACACACATGTGACTAAAGTGAAAAATGTTTAATGACTTACTGCATGTCTTCTTCATTCATAAGTAATATTATTCGCAGTCATTGCGCCAAAATGAGGTCGAAACTGGCATTTGGCACCTACCTCTTTCTATCACTTATACAGAGGTTAGCACCAGTTGTAGACTGCCATATGGGTTATGGAACAAACTTTCACGGTGCTGGATGAAATCACTGGTTTTCTGTATGCTAACACCTCATAACACTTGGCAACCTGCAGAGATGACTTGCTTACAAGAGTAATAGATTTGGGCAGTTCAGTGTTGGTTTGGGAATTTTTTCCATTAGAGTTTAGATGATTTGTAGCTCATAGATATTTTTTTATAAATACTATTAAGCCATATGCATTTGATCCACAGTTCTTTCCATGCTGGGGCATGGTCTCTTAGAAGAAGACATTTATATAATCCATAGGCAATATACTGTCAGTGCAAGGCTTCGGAAACATGAATGTTATCTTCCATCAATCTTTCACACCTGGGGCTCTCATCTCTCCTGAACTGGGATGTGAAACGCCTTCTTTTGGCTATCGAGCATTTTATAAATCAAACAATGCACTGCTTTTCTGACGGAGACTTTTATTATGAAATCTGTTCAACGATTTCAGGAATGAAATATGCAGAAGATTGAGTACCCCTGCTCTAGACCCATTCCATCACCTCCATTTCTAGACGTGATTTAGTGTGCAACAATGGTGAAAATATTTATGTTGCAAAGTTACAGAGTCTATATCACATGTCATCTTGGAAAAGGTTCCAATATTGGCCTAAAAAAAGCCAATAATTTGTGTGTTTATCCGTTTTAACGAAGATCTAATACAGAGCAAATGAATTTGTAATTATCTAAGACCTTTAATGAACATTTCAGAAATCTGATTTAACTGACGTCAAAAAAATATAATTGTCATGAATTGATAAATAGGTCCATATTCATTTAAAGACACCAAAATATCCAACAATATCCTCATGACTCAAGAGTGAAAAAACATTAAACAAAGGTTACTTGGATGATCAATAAATGTCATCGATATTCACCCAATATACTTGCGTAGGGGAGTCTGGGGTCCCACAGTTACTCCTTGCATTACTTTGTTCAATTTAATTCCCACCTAAAAATGTGACATCATATCAGACTTCTCTTATACTGCCCCCCTCCCTGTTTTAAGGAGCTATTAAAAAGATGGGGCTTACATTCATGTTCTGGGGTGCTCCAAATGGCAGGATCAGATCAATAAAGTTCTGTTTTTCATGAAGGATATATTACCCCTCCCTTGCTATTTATCCTCCCGTGACACTCTGTGGTGCACGCATCTCCAGAGGGTGTGTTACATTTGAGACAATATATAAAAAAAACTTTTTTCCTATAAGCAAAAAAAACACTCAGTTGGCAAACAGGCAGTTTTATTTTAAACGTAACAAAATAAATTACATTTTTTATTTGTTTCACAGAAAAGAAACCTACTCAAGTTACATCCCTCATTGAAGAAAACACTTCCTGAAAAATGTTAACATTTTTTTTCAGCTCTATTTCATAACTTACATATATTTCCAGACAGCCATCATTCCGCTTTTAGAATGTCTGAATCAGCGATGGGGCAATACAAATATTTTCATCTTCCTGTGGTCTGTGGAAGAAAATGTGTCATCTCTAAAAAAAAAAATCGACTGTGATTTAATTCTGGGACATGTCTTCAAAGGCATTAGGGATTGGCATGTAAAAACTGTCGTTCATTGTGCACAGTCGAGACACCCTAAATAAGGGAGAAATAATAACATTTTTTATTTAATCTAAATTTATAGATCACTTTTAATTAAATGAATCTTCACAGGGCATCTAAAGGTAAAACCATATTAAAACAGGTAAAATAGATCATATACCTGTTTATAAGATAAGCATTTAGTTAAAATCATTAGATCAGATGTGATTAAACTGACTACATTTTGTTTTATCAGTAAATAATCATACTCTGAATCCCAACAGACGTTCATTCACTTCATTTTAAATTGGTTCAAACTGCTCAGCTATTAAGCAGTTCAAGTAATTCAATTTCCTGTGCCTACACAAAACAGCAAGGGGGGGGGGTGCAAAGTAGGCCAGGGGGGCCTCAGTAAGAGGCTGCCAGCAGAGCTGGCACATGCCCTGTCACATGTCACATGACAGGGGCCCGCCTGTTCCCCCTGAATGCGTCAGAAGGCCATTGGCAAACAGTGCATTGCAAAGCAATGCTTGATACTGAATAACACAAATGATTGTTGGACATTTATCTCCTTGTGACAATTTAATTCAAAGTAATAATCCTCAAAATGAAGCGCATTAAGTAACATTTTAGATGCCTAAGATCCAGGATCCTTCTGCAACCCTGACCAGAATATATGCTTAGAAGGATAGATGAGTTTTAAATCACAAAATTCATTCGTCTTCCATACCGCTTGTCCTGTGCTGGGTCGCAAAGGTCCAGAGCCTATCCTGGAAAACACAAACACAAGGCAGGGAGTAACCCTGTTTTCCACTGTATGTACAGTATGCTCATCTGTGCACCTTTTTATTTTTGCTTTTATTTGCACCTCATCTGTGTTCTTGCTGTTGTATGTTTATCAATAAAGTTAATGATGGGCTCCAAACCCATTGTAGGGCACACACACACACACACACACACACACACACACCAGGAAACCGGTCCCCATAAGGGAAAAAAATAGATATTTATCACGTTATGGGGACATTGTATCCCCATAAAGATAGGTATACCTGTTCACACACACACACACACACACACACACAATTTGGCAAATCCAATTCAACTTATCATGTTTTGCACTGTGGGGGAAGGCAGAGAACCTGAAGGAAGCCCCCACGAAGAGAACATTAGGAGAACAGGAGCAGAACATGCAAACTCCGCACACATGGAGCTGGAGCAGGCAGTAAAACCCTGCCTTCCAGAGGTGTGAGGTGACCCCACCAGCCACGTGACCATGCCACCCCCACAAGCCTGTGGATATTTTTAGAATAAATCTGAAATATTTTGTATTAAAACTTTGAGGTTGTTATTTCTTGTAAGCACCTTTGCCAGTAACTACAAGTCTTTTTGGGAAGTGTCTACTATCTTTTGACACTGGTTTCATGTGATGTTTGCCCATTCTTGTCAGCAAATCTGTTCCAGTTCTCTCGAGCTGCTCAGAAATTGCTCGTGGACAGCCGTTTTCAACTCTCACCACAGATTGCAAGGCAAGTAGCTGACATTACAAACCGGGACTCTGACAGGATTGTATCTGTCTTAATACACAGCATCTGTGATGAGCTTCCTGTTACATTTCAATAACTTTCACACTAAATGTTGCCTATATCACTGTCAGCTTTGGAAATAGCGCATTAACAATACTGATAAACTGAATTTACACTTAAACTCCATTATCGTCATTCTGGTTTTATGAAAATACAATAATAGAATCAAGGTCAGCCCTCCCAAGCCCATTTAATATTTACTCACCTTTCAAACGAAATTCAGCCTTTTGGTGTCCTTTTGGGGCCTCCTGCAATGAAAGGCAACACAGTTTAACTTTTGACCTGCAATTAAAAATTCAGTTAATGTCAGAATTTGCAAAACGACAGCATGCAGGCACTTTATGTAAACGACAACATGGTATCAATGTCTTGAAATTATGGCGTATAAAATACTAAATTGTTATAGTTATTTATCATGTATTTTTTATGGCAACACTATTTTTAATAGCTTAAATCTAATAAGCAATAATACTACTTATCTACCTATTTTAAATCTTCATACATTTAACAGTGTTTAAGAAAACATTTTTAAGCATGTTATTAGACTATTTTTGTTTATTCCTTTTGGGGGGGGGGTGGGGTCAAAATATATTAGGTATGATTAAAATGCCCATTTGGTTTATTTACCTTGTCAGCTGGAGAGCATATATTAGCTCCTCTCATCCACTTTCAGGCAAGGTGAACATCATTTAGATTCTCTCTTTAACTCTGTTTAGACACTGAAAAAGTCTTGCTTGACCAAAAGGAAAAAAGTAAGAACAGAACAGTGAAGAAAAAAAATACTGCAAAGATCTACAAACGGAATGACGCTTTTATTTGCATAAAATTTTACTCCAAATCTTAACTGTCCTAAGAATTCTATTCTGTGCAGATAGATTTTCTGACACACACAGAAGACACATAGAAATTTAAAAACAAATGCTCCATCTAATTATTTACATTCAATAAGTCGCCAAACAGCCTCTGATGATAGAGGCCAAAGATGGGAACATTTGTAAATGTACCAGTTATGCCGATTAGCTAATCAATTACAATATACTGAACAGGCCTTCCAGTCATTCAACTGGCTTATTATATACAAAGGCTAATGCTAGAATCAAAAGGGTTCTCAGAAGTATTGGGATAAAACTGAATGCTATATTGTGATATTGCTTGAAAATAGAGGCACACAGGATTAGTAATTACCTGTTTAGATTAAATGCATTATCAATGATGAAAATTATATTTCAGGTGTTTTTTATTTAAATAATTGTAACATTATGAGTATTTAGTTGAATCTATGGATATTTAGTACATTTGATAGTATAGGCAATTTTTTAGGTATACTGTAGCACAGAGGCCTGTCAGCTACACACTTAAAAATATCTCTTGAACACTATTACCATTGGAACTGCTGACATAAATTAGACAGGTGTCTTGAATCATTCACATCTATGTAATACATATCAGAAGCTTGACAGGTTCAAGTTGATAGAATGTTATTTTTAACTTCATTTTTTATTTTATTTTAACAAAAAGTTTTGTGCCGCCACCATGAAATTTATATTTTAAGGGTTTAAACTTGGAATTTGGCCTAGATAGGAATTGCAGATGTTAAAACTGCCTGATATTATATTCTCAGTTGTTTGCTTGTTAGTTTAAATTAATGTTATTTTTATACAAAAAATACAACTACGTTCCCACACAAGAATTTTTTTTTCAAAAAGTTTATTTATTATTAACCAAGATGAAAATATTAATTAAAGGGCTTACAAAAGCTCATTATTTTAATAATACAAACCTCCCTTTAAAGAATCCCACTGGCTTTTCGTTATTACTGTGGTTATTTTTATATCCCAATTTAAACATTAGCATTTTTGCTTTTTTATTATTATTGTTGTTGTTTTTATTATTATTATTATTATTATTATTTGTCTGTTTTATATGAATTTCCTATAAACAGAGTTGTAGTTTCTTATATTGAAGTTTTGGTAAGTTTTAGTAAATTGGCTTTTTGTTACGAGAATTCTTTTAGTCTCTGTAGATAATGATCAAAATATCCATCATATTCAACAAGCATCTCAATGCTTTTAGAAGCATGTATTACTGTCGGAAACAATGAGGTTCGATTATTAAGGAAATGCTTATGAAATGAAAAGAAACACCGCTGCGATTAAATACAAGGCTGGGTATGTTAGATCAGGCCAAAACGAGTACGTAAGAAGAAAAAAAAAGAATCGTACGAGATTTCACAACATGCTTCTATAAGCCCTTTAACACTAAAATACTCTCAGTTACCAAAAGGGACGATACAACAATATTTGCAACATGATCTCCTGTCTTTGTTTTTCAAAGGTAGATTTACAAGGAACATCGTCTATACCAGTCAAAACACTACTTATGCTACCCCAACCCTCCATTATAAATAGAAATAAACTATTAAACAAAGCAACTAACATGTGAAAGAAATAAAACCTTCTATTTAACATAACAGGCCCAGTGGCTTCAAATTCTAATTTATAAAGAATGGATAGTTTACCTATTTTACAGTTGTGTTTCCCAGAAGAAGCTGTCATTACATATGTTATTGGTCTCTGTTATAGTGTCCACAGCATTTTAAACAGGCATTACAACTATATAATGGTCTTTTCACCATCTCCTTTTTCCACCTCTTTTAGTGTTTTTTTTTCTTTTCTTTGTTTTGTTCATTTTATTCCAAAAGGAGGAAAGGGGGTCCTCGATAGAAAATCCATCATTTGGTACAACACAGGACATGTTGTGAGATAGCAGTTCAGTATCTGGGGTACGGTTGCTCCCTGTATGTTCCCTTGGATGTTCTGCATGGTAGGGCTTTGTGTCTGCTGCTGGTCCATTCCTCTTGGCCTGGTGGAAGAAGAATGGAGAGGCTATGGGAGAATGCATTGTTCTTTTGTTTGCCTTGTGGCTGAGAGGGCGCTGCATGGAGAGCTCGTGACGCGTCTGAAGCACCTGCCGCGGACCCCTTCTGAGTTCACCGCGCTGATAATTTGTTTGGATTTCGAATGACATTAGCACAAAACCAATTATCACTAGTTCAAGATCAAAAACTCCAGCCAAGCTGCACTATCAGTCTTCCACCTGGAAAGGTTTATTTATTTAATTGAAAAAGAACATCAAAGGGTACTTGAAAAGAGTCTGTTTGGTGTCTCCCAGCTAAAAGGTCACAATCACCATTAACCAAAATCAGCATTCATTCAAGCCCATCACTGTCAATGTGCAAGTGCCTGCATTGATTGTTTCCTTTGTCTGATCTTCAGCCAACCAAGATACATCCCTGGAGCAGAAACCTGCATCTGGCTGTTTGAGTAGTAGTATATCTTTCATTGTTTCTAGACAGGCTTTGTTGTTGCAAGCCCATAACCAATAGTTTTCAATTAAGGCTGTCACCCTTTCACTTAATGTCACTTGAAAAGCAGATTTGAACAAGGTAACCTTGTCTTTTCATGCGGGACTATACATCAACCTCGTACAGGCAGCTCCTAGGTTACGAATGAGTTCTGTTCTGTATGTGTGTCTTTCAGTGAAATCTGTAGGTAAATCAGAACAGGCATCTAAGGTTAGGCAAATCTTTACCTTAATATATAGTATATATCCTCAAGCTGATGAACCAGTGAAGCTGCACAATGTCTTCATGCGTATCACAAAGTGGGGTGTGTGCTCGTCATTACAAGGCATTGTACTGTATTTAACTGAAAATGTAATACAATAGGCTTATTGCAGTCCATTCGTAAGTATGAGTTGTCTTTAATGCATTCTTAGCCTAGGGACTGCCTGTCCACCACAGGGCTCTATCCAACTACTAACACAAGTGTTGACGTGAGGGAAGGAGATGTTACACTGGCCATTTGCAAACCAATCCTCATCCTCCCGTTTAGTGTCGCCAACAAGAATGGAATGTACACACACGTGGTGCAAAATCTTTGAAAAAAGCTGGTGCTAAATTTTTTTTATAGTTTCTACTGATGCTAACCTTGTCACAGCTTTCACGTAACCATCACTTCAGTTCCATTCTCCATTTCTAGTTACATCTCCCTAGGCTCTCCCAGCTCTCAGTATTAGCTCCATAACTTTTTTATGCAGTTTGAGCAGCTGTTTAGTTTACACTAATTATGATTATTTATCAATGTGCTGCTGCAAACTACCTCATTTCCTACAGCGCACTCTGATAATGGCGAACGCGAAAGCTCAATGCACTAAAACGGAAGGATAAATTAGAGGCACCTGTTCTGATGCTCCCTGGGGTTAGATGTCCCTTACCGTCGAACATCACCACGGGCTTATCACATCAAAAAATAAAGCGCCCTATTTATTCAGCAACAAACTTAGAAAGTGAAATAAGAAAGCAGCAAATGGCTTTCAAGTTTTTGTCATGAAGCATTTTCCTGGAAGACTGCTAGCTGCTTATGCTGGTGTCGATCGTTCCATAAATAATTAGCTACAAAGTTGCGAGAAAAGCACAGAGGTTTCCTGGGGTGGCAGGCAAAAATGAAAATAAAACAAAAAACAAGACATTCGTTTGTACAGTGGCTTTGGAGATCACACTTCAATAAGGTTTCGAGCTATCTGACATATTTTATTGATGCTATTTTAATGCTAATGACTTCCCATGGTGAGACTTAGCTACAAACATGAAACAAAGAAGAAATATTTGGTTTGTCTCTTTCATAATAGAGAGTGCCATATACTGAAGCAAATGTCTTTTAGCACAAGCCATCTCAATGAGTAGTAGGGACAAGGAAACTTAATTCAGCCATTTATCACTAAAGGCGAGTCTTAAGAACGATAGACGAAATAAGCAGCTAAACAAAGTATAAAGGAACCAAGACAGCTTCATGGCTACTCATGCACTGCCCAAAACTCACTGCTCTCTGGAAGGAAAAATATGTGCTGTGAAGTCTAATACAGCCTTTGTGAAAATGATAGGTTCCCTACATTTTAAGATATCAGTAATAATGATACGTATAACTGTTGTAATCCACCCCCTAACTGCTATTCCTGGTTAGACATGTCCTGATTTTCGAGAATATGACACTTCGTTAATCAACGACAGTCTTCATTGTATGACATCACCACATTGACTAAAATCTGTGTTTGCTGTTTCGTGGCAAGGTGCGTGGATTTGTAAAATACCCATTTCAGTGTGTATGCCTTTTGTAAAGATACAAAACATAGGAACATGCTCACAATGTAAGGGCTTATCGTTCTTTAATAATAATAATAATCATAATAACAAGGCTTGACCAGCAACCTTCCAATCACAGACACACACACACACGTAGCCCGCTGAGACACATGCCTGCCCCAGGGCCTGGAAGCCTAAAGTTTGAAAATGAGAAATAAAGCAGACTAAAGTGGTGATGTCATACAAAGAAGACTGCTATTGGTTGAAAAGGTCAAATGCAACCCCATCCCTTGTTGACCCAGGGGCACACCAAATCAGGGTGTGGTAGGGTCTGGGACCCCCTGAGCAGTCAATCACATGTCGTAAGCCTTCATATCATGCTTATAAAGTGAATCAGGTTTGCCTTTACTGAAACTATGTACAGATTCAAAGACAGAAACATAAATAGGAGACAGCTTAACACTCACTGTTTCTGCCTATTAGGCATGCTATGTTTTAAATTCTCCTTCCCCATTAATGAGCCGACTCTATCCCCCAGCCCCTGTTTAACAATGATTCGCCAACTGTTTGCTTGACGGGTTCACCTTCCTAAAGTGTGCACATGTTGAGATAATTTTCAGGTCAAGGGCAGTCTCATGTTATGGCTGAAAATTCCATAGAGTAGATGCCAGATGACTGGTCAGCACCCAATGGAATAAACAGACCACAGTAAGGGCCAATGGGCAACTGATGACCCCTACAGCTGTGCTTGTACCGATGACAGCGTGCTAATATAAATGCTTCTTTCATTTAAGTTCCCATTTTATAGTTTTTTTTTTCCTATACTTCAGTGCAAAAATGGTCAATTGGAATTCAAAAACTAGGACATTTGACATGTATTTTGAATTAACTGAACTAGGCGGACTTTTCAAAATGAGTACTTTCTAATCATGCACTTCTGCAACATCTCGCGTGTGATGAAGTCAAGAGATGATAGCAGAGCTTAATTGCATGTCATTTTCCATTTAATGTCACATGAACGAGCAAACACTCGACTCTCAGAAATTGTCAACATTTTAAACGTCTTACTTCTCGCTGTCTTTCACAAAACATATTAAAGTCCCCCGGCAACCCATATCTAATAATTACATATACAAGAGGACCACTATACTGATTGTTAAAAACTCATAATTTCTAGAGTTTATGTAATTGTTCCTTACAACCAGACTATTCTAGCCCATTAGCTTCACTTCATTTCCTTATATTAGCCCATATGTTCCCTGCTCATATGCAGTAAGCACGAGCACACGACTGTTACAGGTGGATCCATACCGTTGTCATGTGCCCTGAGCAGAGACGCGTCCATAAGAAAAGGAACCCCGAGCATCATTGCGGCTGCGGGTTTACTGTAAGTGCGACCGCGGACTGTGCAAAGCAGCCTGACGCGCTGAGCCAAGCACGTTAGCCGTGGGCTCCGGGGAAAATGAAGAAGATGAAGTAGCCCGAACGGATTGGTCTGTCAAGTGAACAAAGACCATCCCTAAAGGAGCCGGAGCAGAAGTAGATTGAAACTGCTCCAAAGGCTGTATCGACAATCTTATCTTCAGACAAGGTGAGTGGCTGCATCATTAAAATAAATACAAAGCGATGCAGCCCTTGGTCTTTGATGCACTTAGAATAAAGGCACCACTCCCCGCAAAATATTACAGTAAGATGTAGCGTGGGCTCGGTGATGGCGGCGTTAATAGGAGCACTGCTGAATTAATGAGCTGCAAATGTGCATTAAACATGAAATGAGTTACAGCATTATTTCATGAAAATGTACATTGAACTCACCATATGAATCATACGATTCGTCGTTTATGCCGTGGCCATACTCATAATACTCTTCTGAGCTGTGGAGAGATGAAAGGATGCCTTTTTTAATATTCTCAATATCCAAGATGAAGCCAAATTTAATGTATATGCAATAAATTAGTATCCATAATTATGAATGCATCACTGAATGCATTCATTATAGGAATGTATGCTCGATGACTGTTACAGATGTGCATCTCCATTCTCAGTGCTGCCATGGCTACATTGTAACCTGTGAAATGCATCAGCAATGAGTATTAGGTACTGTACGTATTATATGCGACATATCCTAACTGTTACAATTGACAACTTACAGCAGTAACAGGAAGTTATAAAAAAAATCCCAATTATTACACAAAAAAAAAAGAAATTCAAAGTTGCGTAATTGGGTGGTATTATGAGGGGGCATTCCATTTCCCATAATCATTAATATTTTATAGAGGAAGGATGGAATTATATAGTTGGATATTTGATGACATGTACATTAGGGCGTCTGAACCTTTTGATGTCCATAGACTGGTTTACGTCATATGTAATAGGGGTGGGGGGGTCTCTGACAGATTGATTGGCACAGGGTTTTACCAAATAATGTTTTGTGGCTAGTATTTTATTACTTTGTGATAGTGAATAACTAAGTGGGCAAAATCAAATATGAACGAACAAACAAATAATATATGAATAAAAAAAAAAGGGTAACAATTTCTGAATGACTTGCATTTAAGATGGAGAGGTCAACCAGGATGTTGTATTGCTGTGGTGAATGAACACTACAGCAACTATGGGGCCAACACTTAAAGTCTACTTTCACTGCAGAAATGTGCTATTGTGAATAGAGGTTCCCCTGGCTTCCCACTGGACACTTCCCATATAAGTTATATTTTCATATAATTCCACAATATTGCATCTCTGTCTCACTATTTCACATATGGAGATATGAGTGATTCCAGTTCTCATCAAAAATAAAGGAGACTGTTCAGCATTTTGGCCTGGGTCGCTAGTCGCATGCCGAAAAAAACAATCCTACCCTGGCATCATTCAGCATTACCGCTATCATTCAAGCCCGAGTGGTAATTTATTGCAAGGCTGTCATCAATCCCGCTCAGCCGATCACAGCTGAGCCCCCGCTTCCTGTACCTGTCAGTCTTCCCCGCGACAGCGTTGTGTTTTCCCTCTCCCGGCTTTTAAGGCTGGCAGAAAACACGTTTAAAGGCTTGCTGCTAATTTAGTTCCAGGGCAACCCACAGAGCACCGGCAGCCAGCGGGGCATGTGCCTCAATGACTGACCACGTCCATTTCCAGAGGAGATAGCTACAGAATTCTCAGTTCAGCGATCAGCACTCTGTTGTGATTTTTTAAATAGAGCATTGTGTCTCCCATTACTTGACATGCTACTATCAGCATAGTTCATTCAATTTGATTTTTCCTTAAATGCCTGTTGTGTCAAAAATGATATTCTTTTAGTTTATTTGTGATGTGAAAAGGAGCTGTGTTCTTCTTCTTCTTCTTCTTCTCTGCTTTCTACCATATCTTGCACTACTCCTACTTCATATAGCTGTGTTATTCGAGATTGAAGTATCTATCCTCAACTGACCGGCTTTCACTGTCAGTTTTAGGAGAACAATGTAGCTGATGGAAGCTCAAACACAAATATCCGTCACATATGATGAAGCACCGCAGTCTTTTTTTGGTAACTATATGAATATCAAAAAGGACATAAATGCTGCTTTGTGCCCTGCACCTTATCCATCCCGGGATAAACGGTGTTGCTGCACCATTACGCTGGAGAAGCACTTGATAAAATTGGAATGGCAATATGGAATTTTTTTATTAGAATTTCCTTGACCTTGTATTAGTGAACTGAAAAGCCCACATTCCAGATGTCCTCACTTTTGAACCACACTATGGAAGATGTTCCCAGAGCTAGCAACCGGGACAAAAACAAATGACCGACGATAAAGCAGAGATCAGGACCTTTGAGAGCTGATAAATCCATGTATCCAAGTGGATGAGAGACCTCCAAATGCTGTTAGAAACTTCTAATTTCTACCGTGGCACTTTGTCAATATTCCTGTTCAGCTCCTCACCCTGTGTCCTTTTCTACTCAATTACCCTTGTCAGAGGCTTCTTGGGAGCGTCCAGGAGGACGAGATTCCAGATGAGACCAACTGCAAACGAGCTCCCCGGTCAAACAGATCTACTGCCGTCCTAATTACTGCTAACTAGCCAAAGAAACACAGGTGACCACCGATGCAAGCACAGGACCTACCGATGAAAGGACCCATAGGAGATCTTCCAGCAGTACATTTAATGGCTAATGATGAGGAAGAATTGATGATTGCACTCTGTATTTTTACTGCTGACTTCAAAGGCAAAGCCTGCTCACACCTTTTAAAAATTCCAGCTTTCTAAAAATAGACGCTTTAAATATGCATCAGCCAGTCATATTTAAACATTGCAAGTAATAGCTTTTTCATCATTTATGAGGAAATAATAAAAGAGACTCCTCTGTGCAATGGATATCAGTGTTATCTACAGCTACAGTGCATGGACCAAACAATAGGAGCACTGCCCTTGTGCTCCAGCGGTCCATTAGACGGCTGGGCGTGTTTTAAATCCCATTAGAAGAGTGGCCCTGACATAATTGCCAAACCGCTCTGACTTTCTAAATAGGTCAAGCTTTGATTTGACATTCATTAGCCAGACATGTCCCAGTCCGGTGCCTCCCTCTTCTCACGCCTGGTGAAGACAAAGAAGATAATCATCTGCCCTGCCAGTCGGCCCGGACCTTGAAAAACAAACATAAGCACTATTGGTAACCTCGTCTCGCGATCTGGAGTCGAATTCCGATCCCACATCCCAAGGATTGGCAGGTCTCCGCAACATCTGTCATAACCATGAATGGCTGATTCTAAGTATGCGCGTCGTTATCCCGGTGCCATTAAACAGATGGCGAGGCTAAGTCTGAATGATGTGCTACACATCCCTGGCGGACAGTGTTCTCTTATATTACTCTGGCTCCTCGTTCCCTTGGTGGCGTGCCCTCAGAAATGAGCAGAACACGAAGGCCGCAGGGACGAACGGTATTGTTGGCCTCACCTTTGACAATTCGCACTACAATTCCAACCTCGGTAAGTTTTGTAAATTGTTTTATTTCTCCCTGTTATGTAAATGCCCAGACAAAAAAAATGGAATTGCGGGTTGCAACAATGGACTCTCTGAGAAACGACAACATAAAGTTGTGCGTGTGTGTCTATATATATATATATGGCATATATATAGTACCTCGGTTGTCAAACTCACTAGAACTCGAATATCTTGAAAATCGAACAAACCAGTTTGACCTAGTACTCGGTCGGAATATCATAAGTCGAACCGTGAACACTGACCCAGTTGTACGTGCCAGGAAATGAGTCGTACTGCAATGCAATTATTACTTGAATGCCTTCTTAACCGAATAAAGCAGCGCAACATTTATTTAACTAACATTAAATAAACCACTAGCTAACTTGTACTATTACAGCATTTATGTAATTTATTTAAATTTTATGTTACCAGGTAAATTAACTGAAAACCGGTTCTCACCGCTTTATGTGATATTCGGGAGAAATAGCAGATTACGCATCGGAACTGCATGTAACTAAACTCTTCACGGAGGCGGTTCCAGTTTGTGCGGCAGGGTGAGAGGTTGCAATGCATCTAACTGTAACGCATTGCGTCAGGATCAGAATGCGTTGCATTAAACCAGCGCATTGCACCCAATGACCAGACTGAGGAAACAAACTGAAACGCGGACTTAATACAGAGGACTAATGACATCAACTAGAAACAGCTGATCACATGGGGATCCCATACGGGATTAATGAGGGGGCGTGGCACACGGAAGAGGCAGACAATCAGGCAAGACAGGGGCAATGTTAGGATAAGATCTTTATCGTTTTGAAAGCCATTAAGAAAAAAAAGCTCTTCTTTGTTTTATCCTGTTCATTTTGTGTTTAAATGCTTGAAAAACATATTTGGCTGTATTTTTTGGGGGCCGGGAACCAATTAATTGGTTTTCCATTATTTCTTATGGGATAAATTTGATTGAAACTCCAACTTTTTAGGATTCAATCCGAGAACCGAGGTGTGTGTGT
>JABFDZ020000050.1:20205108-20222676 GCA_019775955.2 Pollimyrus isidori
CATTTCTAAAGAATGCTTTCAGCACCTTGTTGAATCAATGCCACATAGAATTAAGGCAGTTCTGAAGGCGAAAGGGGATCAAACATCGTATTAGTATGGTGTTCCTAATAATCCTTTAGATGAGAGTGTGTTTATGTATGTGTGTATATAAAAATGTATGTATGTGTGTATATTGCCCATATATATATATATATATATATATTGCCCTATTTCTGTGGCTGTCCCTTCTGAAGCCGCTTTGATTCATAGATGAATGGTACACTTTATTCTAACTGGGATGCTAACTAAAAAGAGGGAACTTGGAAAATATATGCAGCTTAAACACAGCTTTCCAAAATGTCCCATTTTCACCGTACAAATGCATGTGGGAATAAAAAAAAAATGCTTTTTGACAGCACTTGCAGTATTTGCCGCAGTATTTGGATTATATTAAGGCATGAGGATGCTGATTAATCCAGTACACGGCAAAGCCAGAGGTTACGTTGTTACCCCACAGCAGTGGCGTAAATTGAAAGCTTTGCCATGAAATGTTTCGATTCCGATTTTACAAGGCAGGGATTGGATATCTGATGATATTTGAAATGTTACTGCTACACGATACAATTCAGTTTGACTCAGTAATACATGATCAATATTTTCACTAAAGTGAAACTTGAGCTAATTTTAGTGGAGTTTATTTAAATTCAAAATACTTAAAAATATTTAAATAATTTAAAAAAAAAAGGAGAATATGTCAAAAAAACAACCATAAATGTCTAATATCCACAAAAATGTCTGTACAAGAAACACTTTATCTTGTATTTATAATTCAACAACAAAAAATCTATTTCTGGATATGCACAGCTTTCTTTCTAAAAGTGTAGGAACAAGATGTACTAAACTGCATTAAATGTACCGTGGTGTTTTGGTCTCCACTCTTTACTAAGGTGAGCCTCAATATTGCTTTGTGTGAGAAATTTTTGCACGGATTTTTTTGCTACCATTTTGGTTTAATGATATCATCATGGTTTAATGATATGAATCCATATTTGTTTATTAAGTCAGCTAAATTGTATTGTGGTCTTAACAATCGATATATCAATTAGAATCGATGAATTTTTACACTGCATGTATTATATTGCATGTACGACATTTCCCAGGAATTATCTGGAAGCCTTCCAACCTTTACTTTTTAATTAATTTTTCCAGTTCCTGCCAGGCATTTTACATTTCTAAAATCACCTGTTGGCCATGCCATCTACCAGTTCTAGGGCTGTTAGGCCTAACATGAAAAGATGCTACAAGAATATTAGGTAAAGTTTTATTTTCAAGGAGTTTCTGTAAAAAGATAATTATACTGACATTTGAAAATATTTGTGTGCTGTTTTCACAACTGTTGAGGACGCTGGTTTAAAAATAGCACATTTCCAAATTCCGGGCATAAGCTTGTTTATTTCCTTAATCTGTTCATTTTTATTGAGGGAAAGGTCACTTTGTGCTGAGCTTAAATGTTTTCTTCTGATAAGCACACAGTCCCATTTCAGGCGGATGCCCTTTTGAAAACTTGACATCAGAAGGCAGCTGTACACATATTAAAGATACATTGGGAGTCGGATGAGGAGCAAACTGCAGAAAAGAGACACGGACATCACAAGCCTGCAGTCTCCCAGGTGTCAGGATGAAATAATACTTGGATCACAAAGAAGTGTGAACGCTGACCAGAGTGTGGCCTTTCCATGAGGCCCATGAGGAACGGGATTCAGTTCCCTGTCTTCTCCATTTATCTTCCAAGTCTTACCACTTTCCCACATAAAAATGTCAGTAATATATAATAAATCAGTTTTTTTTTTCTCGACCCAGTCCTTGGGGACCCCCAACCAGTCCAGGTTTTTGTTCCCTCCCAACCAGTGCTGAGTTTAGGGGGGGTTAAAGTCATTGTTGGGGCCCTACATACATTGGGTTCCCCCACACCGCAGGTTAGCACATGCATAAGGCCAGGCTTGCACAGCTCCCTGCCAGACAGTCCACACCTGGGAGAAACCAAAAACCTGGACCGTCTGGGAGTCCCTGAGGACCAGGTTTTAGAAACAACATAATAGATCAGGAGGAAATCTCCTCCATTTTTGTTTTCCTAAGCGTCAGCCAGTCTGTATTTTTTTTCCGTCAGAAAGAGTAAATGATGAAGGGCCTTAATTTTGATACTGGTGGAATTATGTACATTAGGTACATTAGTTTGCCATGATGAAGCCTTAATTTTGATACTGGTGGAATTATGTAGGCTACATTATGTACATAATTCCACCAATATCAGAATTAAGGCTTCATCATTTACTCTTTCTTTTCTCTTAGCTATATACCTTGACAACAGACCGTTGCTGCTTCTTGTTGTACATGAATGCATCCACCTACTGTGGAGTTTCCACTGGCCTGGATTGCACATAGGGCAGCGATCACAGAATCGACAGTGAGCCTCCATTATAGGGCGCCTGATCATTCAAAGGCGGAGATGGAGAGACAGACATAGCATGGATCTTGTGAGGCACGTGCACTGGTAAAGGGCTTGAATTCGAACCGGCCCTTTAAACATCCATTGCAAACAGCGTGATGGCGAGATCTGGCGAGGTCATGGTGTCGTGTGGGTGTGCGCTCCACAGCGGTTGGCCCCGCCTCCATGGAGCAATGAAATGGGAGATTTCCCTGCCTACTTTCCGCTTGACAGCTCTGCCGCCCAACCTGCTACTCCCGTGCACAGCTCTCAGGAAAAGGGGCTCCGTGAACCGCTAGATCTGTAGATTCTGACGATGTAAACAGGGTGAAATAAAGAACATGACAGTAATTTCATGTTCCAGAAGTGACATGTTGCCGCGCATGTTATGCCCGAGCTATGAGTCACGTCAATCCCAGGGAATTCTCGGAGTTTCGTTCTGCTTTCCGTGGACTTCGTTAGACGTCGTCTTACGTTCCCCTGGATCATGGATGGACAAATGATACTTGAGACAAAAACATTTCCCTCTTTGACCAAGTGAATTAAATTGATACCCATAACATGATCTCTCAGAGTTCGTATCCGCCGGAGAGCTGTAGAAATCGTGCAGCCTTTGTACTGCTTTGAAACACTTTCCGAATGATCAGATACATTTTTTCCCAGGCTGAACCTGGCTTAATCCTCTGTGGATTGACGGAGACCAAACAAGCCTTGTCTTCTTCTGATCCTCTTGTGGTGGTCCTAATTCTGTTGTGTTCTAATTCTTTTATGACATTCAAAGTGTAATCTTATTGGTTACTGTTACTGTGCAGCTAGAGCTTACGGCAGCATTATGGTTCCAGTCTGTATCAGTGCCTCTCAACCTGGTGCTCAGGGGACCCCCTAGACAGTGTCTGTCTTTCTCCTACCAGGGGCTTGGGGGGTCCAAGAGGACCAGAGAAACGCAGATCTATATCAATGCATCTGTTCAATCCGCCTTCATATTTTAACTATCATTGGAGGTTTAACCTCATGCTGCCTACAACGGATAATTGATGTACTTAAATATACAGCACAGTTTGAACAATAAAAAATAAAACAAGCAAAAGAAACAACCAAAAAAAAAATCTAAGTCAAAATTCATGAATTAACCACAAACATTCTCTGAAGCAACAACCATGTAGACTTTCCCCATTAGTTGCAAAGTCCCCAGACACAGATAACAGCTACAGATCTGAGACCTCTTTGAATCTACAAGGCCTCTGGGTATGTCTAATGCACAACGGAGTTACACTTTTCTTGCGCCTTAAGCCACTGCTTATTTGAGATGCTACTTTTAAAGCGCAGGCAGCCACTCCGGGCTTGAGCTCCGCGACATGGTTTGCACATCTAACAGCCGATACTGCAGGAGGCAGCCCTTGGTGAGTAGGGGCGGAGTGCAGCTTCTCAGATAGGCCGAAACACAATGCACCATCGCGGAGACATAATCCCTCACAGGTCCCCCGCCACCGGATTCTGACATCGCCAACAAAAGAATACATCAAGCGTCACTTCCAAAAAGGAGGACAGAATGGGCTAATACATTCGTCTGGGCGTGTGCAGTTGCCGCTAATGCAATTTTTTTTTTTTTGACATCTTAAGTGCAGTAACAATCACAGCCCTGCTCCGAAAGAAGCTGTGCAGGCAAAAACCCGGTCATTGCAAAAGCACGCTGAATCGAAGGCGGAGAGCCAGCCAGGGGTAGGCTGAAGTGTAGCCTTTGACCTGCTGTGACCAGGGGAGGACGATAGCTCTCTGCACCAGATCAATATTCTGTATTTGGCTTCGAATGGGTCGTCGGTTGCATCATGACCTGAGATGCTGACGCCATTTATGCCAGAGACATTATGGTCATACATTCAAACATTACGGTGACTTATCCCTCACATCTTGTGGTTTGAACTGCTCAGCTAAATCTGTGAGCGCGCTCATTATAAACGGTTAGAAACGTTCATAAAATGATGAAAGATTATTGTTTAAAAATTGGTATTACTGTATGTGCTCAGGCGTGGCAAGGTTACTATTGTTTCCTTGAGATGCCAACTGGCTTTGAGTTGATGTGATAGTTATCAAAAGGGTTTCAATTAAATTTCCTTCCCTTTTGGTTCTCTATTCAAACAACTGACTACTGATTAAGGCACATGTTTCATATTACAACCCCAACTGATACCCCATGCTATTTTTTTCCATTAGAAGTTCAATTACTATGATTCAGAATACGTCTTAATTATTTCACCGACTTCCTAATGGTTTTCACATCAAAATGGCTATTGTTCCTAGTATAATTCTAAGAAAGTACTCAGTCTATACTGTACGTACCACATTTCGCTGAAAGGAAATTGTATACCTAACCTGACAATTAATTAAAGAAACATCAAGAACATGCAAGTCATGCCTTTCATCTTAGAAGAAAGTCTAAATAATTAAAACCCCTCAAATTAAGCATAGGGCTCTCAAACCTCAGGAAAAGCTTCTGAGTGTATGTGCACTATACAGTCTTGTGTCGAGTTATGTCTAACGTTCATAGAAAATATTATACATGGATCAAGAGAAGCCTGGATGCGACATAGTAGGACGTTATCGGGTGTGTCGCTTATTGTAACAGGTGCAGGAGAATAGGCAGACCTGCCTGAGGTATAATGACCATCCATATCTAAGTTGTTATACTGTATGTATACAGTAATGCATAGGCCTATGTGATGGGCGGCTACAATATCGAAATATGGCCAGATTCAATTCCGTCCTAAATGCGAACAAAAGTTGACACGAGGCTGGACATACAATTTATAGAAATGTGATACATAACCGTATATAAAATAGCAAAAAATAACTTCCGATTTCCTGTTAAATAACTACTTACATTGAACATTCAATCAAAAATGCTAAATGAAGTTTCGTGAAGAGAACTTACTTCTGTCCTTGGCTATTGTAGTTGCTGTCATAAGCATCATAGGCCTGGTCATCGTACGCAGTTCCATAGCCGTCATCATATTCCTAGAAGACAAGGTGTTTGGGGGGGGGTTAATTAGTCAGGAAAAAACAACTTAGACTTTGAAAACAAAAAATACGGATGAAACTTTACTCAAACGGGCACAAATAAATGAAAAAGTCAGTTACTACTCTAGTACAAATAGAGAAACTGAACCTTGATTTGATTAATAATGAACGAAAATGGGATCAATATGCAAGTAACACCTCTAGCAAATGAATGCAATAATTAAATTCATAATTAATTCATAAAGACAATAAGTAGGGGCGTACTACTAGGTGCCTCCTCCAATGAAATGTTACTAAAATACACATTACGATTAAGAAGAGCAGTTATATATCAGCTCATTTACAGTTAATATATCCAGGCCTTATGTGCATTGTCAACAAGAGTGTAAAAACTGCTACTGTTTGACATGTGGGTCAAAGTGTTGATCTCATCATGTCGTTTACATGCTTCATTGCCTGACAGAGCGGAATCTCCCATGCGATGATTGGGCATTATTACATATGTCTACAGGAATGAGCATCTGCTTGCTCTTTAGCTTAGCCCCTTACTTCAGGCGTCAAAGGCATGCCATTCTGCCTCCGAGCTCATTTAGTCGAAATGAGACGTCTGTTCGTAGTTATGTTGCGACACTGCACATATATTTATCCAGTAATTCCATCGGGTTTGAAACATGTCAATGGGATCTTTGTGGCATGTATCATTAAAAAAATACACCTGGTCTTGCATAGCAGGGGTTTTCTCATCAGGGGAGCTTATGGTACAGCAAGGAAACTGCAGCATGACAGGGTCTGCAGTACACGTGCATCACACAGAGCGACATGGTGATTAAGTGCTTAGTACTCATATATCCAGGGTAGGGAGGTTTGAATCCCACGTCTGTGGTATGTTTGCATGTTCTGCCAGTATCACGTGGGTTCTTCGGGACCTGCCAGTACTTATGTACAATGCAATAGACTGGCATCCCATCCAGGCTGTACCCCATATGTATACCCTTCTGCTTGGTATAGACCTATAGGCCACTCTGACTAAGATATGTGGATAGAAGAATGGCTGGATTTATTTAGAAGGAGCAAGGAGAAAACCACCGAACAACTGCAAAATGTATCGCTGAATATTGCAATGGGTACAGTAGCCCACTGAGGTCATCTTTTTCACATCCTCGTGTGTTTTGTTGCCTGGCTGATTATTACCCATTTATATATTATTAATTTCCATTTATAAAAGCCAATATTTTCACTGGAGTAATTTAGGATAAGTATCTTGCTCCTGGGTTCGGCTACTATTAAGACGCCTGGTCCAGCAATTACTGAGTTAAAGTACATGCCCTGAATGGCTAGTATTTTTGCAAGGACACAAACAAGAAAGGAGAGGGTTCATAATGTGAAGATAAAGATAAACTGTAAAAATGGGTCCAAATGACTCTAGTGAATCATATTTTACAGTACTGAATTGGGTCTACAATTCACAAAATGTCATCCATCCATCCATAATTCTTCTAATTGCTTACTCAGTACAAGGGACCATCTGATAATCAAAATAGAGGTTTAATGAGATTTGTTTTTATCAATTAAAGCTAATTTTAATTTATTTGATTGCTTCAGATGAACCCTAATTAAATGTGTATGAAACTTCAGTGATACAGTAAATGTTAGCACAGCCCCGCGTTTACAGACTGTAGTGTCTTGCTTTCTTGCTTAGCTGTCCCTTTAAACTGGTTTTTGAAAATACTGCTGGACATCTGAATTCATCAGGTGCGCGTTTGACCCCGTATTCAGCAAAGATTCAGTCAATCCTTTCACTATCCGACCAATCACTGGAGTCCCTACATTAGCAGGAGAAACGGACGTCTCTGCCCCCAGAAACGCTCACTGCGGAGGGGGCAGTGTCAGTCCCAGGCTGCCCTCTGCGCAGCCCCTGCTCATAACACAAAAAAATAAAGTCAGCTTTACTGGTGCACTGTCTTTCTGGCAAATCACTTCTGTGTGAAAACCATGCTTTCATTACAGGCCCGAATTGAGGCGTTTTCTTGGCACGGTTGTCTTGTCTGAAATTCACACGTTATATAATCCTGCTTTGGACAAATCTTACTGCTTTTATACATGGTATTCCTGAACATATATACAAGACATTTTTGGTGAACTTGAATGAAAATTATTATTATAATCAGTAAAATATAATTATATGTGGGGTATTATAGGATATTTAATCTATCTTAATGTCCTCCTCGCCTTCATGTCATGTCACTTCACGGGAATATAATTGCTTATACTACTTAAATTCATTAAAGTGTAGAAATAAAAGCTAATAAACGAGGACAGATCTCACTGCCCGCTCAGACATGTCTGAAGCACTGGGGCGTAATCTGCATGCCTCGATATGTCTGAGAACCTGGCAGTTAAAAAAATTCTGATCTTCTCTGGCGGGCAGTGAGTATTAGCAGAAGCGACTGATCCACGGCATGTTCAGATGGCAACAGCAATATTAAGGGGTAATTTCATCCAAAGATACTGTGGCGGAACACGTCATTTCAATGTTCCCTGGCATTGATTAAAACTTCATTTACACCGATCTAAGGACTGTGCCCCCCTCCCACTTTGAGGATTGTGTTTTATTTGTTCTGATGTAAACTGGTCGGGTCCATTCTTTCACCTCACGTTGCTGAACCAGTTGTCAGTGATGACCTTGCCCATTTCCGTCAAAAGTCAACGTTTCCCACACTATGGCCATAAAACGCTGGTGCTTTGGTTATTTCCCTCTGCCCCATAGTGTCGGAAATCTTAAAACCCCCTTAAAAACGTCAACGCCTTTGTGTTTTGGCTGCTGCAATACCATTATTGTTCAAAGCTCTTGTTTGTTTTTTTTAAAGAAATGCATCGCAAATATTATCTGATAGATTTTGTTTCTGTGGAGCAGATAAGAGAATCAAGCTACTAAACTACAATAATGGATAAACTATTATTATTTTTAAACCACGGTGCCCGGGGGCATCCCTGACTTTCAAACATCCTCTCGTCATATACAGCACTTTCAGTGCCACAGCACGGAGCATAGAGGTCTGCAATATGACTAGTCTTACTCACAGAAGTAGCTCATTCTTTTGGTAATTTAATGAAAAACCAGGATTCCGTCAGCTGCTCATGTCTTCAACAGAAAGGAGTCTGTCTGGTACAATACATCAAAACAGATCTGAATCCAATTACACCGAGAGCAGATTAAAACACTCAGTCAATTACCCTATATAATCACATTTTGGTTTGTTATAAATTTTAATCCTAGTCATTTTCAGCAATCAGATATGGCTACTCTTATAATCTATTTCAGATATGACTGTGACTGAATTTGCCACTTACAAGCACAACACTTTCATTTATTTATTGAGAATGTCAACCATAAAAATGTCTTGTTCCATCCATCCATCCATCCATCCATCCATCCATCCATCTATCTATCTATCTATCTATCTATCTATCTATCATATTTCCCAAAGGCCACAATAAACACACAAACACTGAAGGATATTCATTACTTATACATACCAGTGTTGCTGCCTGTCTGACCCTTGACTTGCATACTTGCTGCAGGTCTAACCCCATGCAGCTCTGCACCCAGCTGCTGGGAGTTCCTTGCACCACTTGCTCTCCCAGCACCAGAGAGCCCGCGGCACAGGGCAGGCACGATCCGGATGCCTGCTCACAGCTTTAGTCTTAAAGAGCCGGTCTGTGTATATCTCACTGCCATCGTTACACCCCTCCTATGTGTTCCTGAGCATGTAATTAAGGTGGGAGCCGTTTGTGCCGCTCAGTGAAGGATCTTTGGTGAAAAGCGCCGCTTCGCTCTCAAGGGGAGGGCTAGTAGTGAAAAATGGGCGGTGGGGGAATGAAACCAATCACATCCACAAACAAGGAAATGAATTGGTCTGCGACGGAAGGATTAAAATGCTTTTATTCCTTGGCATCGCCTAGTGACAAGCTGATTTGGTGTGACGTATTTTTTCAGCAATAATATCGGGGCGGGAATTAAGAGTGTCCCGAGGGAGGACCGACATGCTGTGACGTTCCTGCAGATTTATGGCTCGCCAGACGCCGCCGTCTCCGGTGATGTGCAGGTGTCCGGGGAGCAGTTTACAGCCGTGACAATGATGGGCAACAGCTGGTCTAGGAGGCATTAGCTATGACCTCTTCACGTTCAAAACGCCACCTTTGAATAAATCCGTCAAATGCTGTTAGCTATGGGCTGGCATGCCAATTTCCAGGTGGGGTGAATCTTTTCACCCCTACGTCCGTAATGTATGCAGCGTTCCTGCCAACTGTCTAGCTGGCACCTGCTTCGATATTGAGGTACTTGCCATGTATCAGAGTTTATACTTATATATTAGCATCATATACATATAAACATACATATGTGTGTGTGTGTGTATGTGTAAGATTCCATATATATAGTTTCTTATATATATATACAGGTGCTTGTGGAGCCAAATGTGTTTTTTTAAGTCGGTTTTTTTAAGTCTTTGGCAGTATTTATATTTACTGCTTTCAGCAGGGGCAACGGATTGAACAGATGTACGAAAAATGGCCTCTGTTCGCCTTGCCACTGGATGATAGCTTGAAATAACGCAAATATAAAACGCGATGCTTCAGCAGAAATTTGCTCGCACCACTTCATCTGCATCTCTCCTTTACGCCTCAGAAATACTGAAGAAATATATTGTAATTATGAGTGATATAATTATGCACCTGTGTTGCGCGGCAGATGATTGGTTACCGCACAGTGAATTGCTCATTGTGTTCAGAGATCGGGCCAAAGTCGCTACCCCTAGACGGAATTGCGAGCTTTATTTCAAATCACGGGATGCTTCAGTGAGCTCGTCTGAGAAGCAAACAAAATCAGTTGAGCTCCACCCTCCGCCTGCATGTTTTTAATAGTCAGTGGGACCTCATTTTTCCCGCCAAGTTATCTAAGACTGCTTATGACGGGAGCAGGGAACATCTGTAATGCAAGAGCGGTCAAGTTATCCCACTGAGTTAAATAATACGCTTAGCCTGACAAGACGATGACAGGGATCAGAGAGCATTCTGGGGGGGGACGGGGGGGGGACGGTTCACCAGGCACGGCATGCTCCCGTTGATAATGGAAATACATGGAATGTCACGGGAATGGGCTGAAGGACAATTGCTTGGGATTACCTGAAATCCTCTTATAGTGCAAATAAACACATATTGTTGCTATTGCAGTGTGACTTTACAGCCAAGTCAAAACAAGCCAATATATATTGCAAGGTATAGTTTAAATGTACCGAAAAATGAGAGTCCCCAGGCCAGAGTCCCATGAGGCGGGTGGGGCTGCGGAGAGGACACTCGAGTCAAGCATTTAACCTGGATCGCTTCGATGAAATAATACTTAACTGCGTACGCGGGTGAAGTGTCGCACTGCGCGGAGCTCGGCTCGAGGTCAAGCCGCCTGTTACTCTGATTAAATAAGCACTGTATGATTTGCAGCTATGTAAGGATGACCATGAATCGTAAGGACGGTTACTCACGTATTCTCCGTATGTCTCCTGTACGATTGATGGCAGGGGGCGGTACCCAGCGGTTGGGGGTGCCCCTCGGGCCCTCTGCGTCAGCACTCCTCGCCCCCTGGCAGTCGGTGGGCGGCTCAATGGCGCCCCCCTGGGGGCTGCCCCACGCGGCACTGCCGCCTGCGGAGGGGGCACTCCTCCACGACTCCTGAGAGACAGTAATGGTCAACAAACAGGAAGCCAAATCTATTTTGCTTGTAATTCAATCTCAGGAGGAATAATTGCATTATATTTGCATTTTACTTGTCTATATGACTTAATTGGGTACTATTTGCTTGCTTAATCTATGTATTTCCTGCAGATAAATAAATTTTAAAAATAGGGAATTAAATCAATTCGTGTCAGAGGACTTGGCTTATTAGTAGTCAAGCTACTTTCGAAAGAGCAGTTTTGGGCTTGTGTATTTCGATGTCAATGTAAATCACACAACAGTCTTAAAACTCAGCTGAAAAACACAATTTTTGGAAAGATCACAGATTAGCAGGCAAGGCTTCCTGTAAACAAGGGGGGCTGCTAACTCAGGGTTGAATTGCCAAACCAAAGGATAGAATATATGTTTGAATGCCAAGCTATTAAAAATAAAAAACACATAAACCATATTTAACTAAGAGTTTTCATAAATAGGCATCATCCCACTTTTCTTATAAATCCCATAATTATAAAATCTCGCACATAAAACTTACAATTATGAAATTTTCTGCATTATGTGTGCCCCATTAACCAATATTAATGAGATTATCGCCGACAGTCAGCTGTGGAAATTCTTCAGATGTTCTGGAACAGAAATCCAGGCTTGCACTGTTTGCTTGCATTGTTTAAATCTGATCAGATGTAAATTTGCATTGCCACTGACTGGAGAAATCTCTCCAAATGCGAAGACTGTCATTAATTAGCATGTTTTTTCTTTCCAGTCAGTATAATCTACAACCTGCCAGTCTTATAATAAGAGCGAAATACATGCTGCAAATGCAATTTACAAAGGAGAGCAGTGCAGCAATTTACTCAGACTATATATCTCAGACAAATGTATATTGCTGTTGTACAAAAAAAAACAAAGTATCTTGTATGGCACAAAATCGTATAAGATGAAAGAGTCCTGTATGTACAGGACAAATCAAATGAATTAAAAGCACCCTGAAGCTGTGACACAAATCATATAAACTGAGAGTTAAACAAGTACTTAAATACATACTTGTTTCCCCATCATCAAAAAGCATTAAATTAAACCAGTGATAGACAATACTGTAGATGGTAAAGTTAAACATGCATATTCTGGTAATTAAATTAAGTTTTAATTAATCTGTTCATACTAGCTTATATATGGTGTCATTTGAATTATACAGCTAGCTACTCCTTGTCTGTATGAAATATTTTTTTATGTTCTTGTATTTCCTTTAAAATGTTTAGTGAATTGCAGCATTGCCTCGTGAATTGTAACATTACCTCTCAGTGTTCACCCTCGTCTTAACACCTGACATTTTCTGTCATTTGCTTTTTCTGTAACTTATCTAGAAACTTTGACAACTGGGAATTTGTGACCACAGCTATTTCCACCAATGTGTAAAATACACTTGTATTGTATGACTACACATTTTTGTGACTGTGTTGGTCAGTTTAATATTATATATATGTTAGTACACTGAGGAATGTGGTTTTAACTGGGCACTGTAATCTAAAGATATATAATTGTTAGACAGTAAATACCTTCAATGAGAGCACTATTTATACTGGACTCAGAAACCTGCTCATTTTAATATCAAGTAACCAGAAATATGAAACCCAAAATAAGAAAGCTGATGTATCTCTTCTTAACTACACTAGACGTGTTGTACTAAAGATAATTTAGCTCCATGAGCTGAACTGAAAGGTAAATTAAGGATTAAATAACATTTCTGTGTTGGTCTACGCAAGCGGGAGATTTTAATACCATGACAATATGCAAATTTAATACAGAAAAACCTTGCTTCTCTATACTCACATTTTCTTTTTCAGTCAATTTAAGAAGCCAAAAATTTTCATTTTCAGTTATATAAATGCACATGTCAGTGTCCTATTTTTCCACGGTACTGAATCTTAGAGGACATCAAGGGTGATACTGATTTCTTTTCTTATTGCTTTAATATTCATGGACCTTGATGCCTCAAAACTGCTGCACTTAGTGCTTTGAAGTTTAATAATGCTAAATAAGAAACTCAGGTGTTCCACCACCCCCTGGCCCCCGCCCCTGCGGCACCTTCTGGCAGAAACTTTTGGGTCAGCGGGGACCGTATCCAGAAATGCGTTTCGGAGAGCTCAGGTAACTGCACCAATAAGTCACTCTCGGTAGATTTCATCACCTCAGTAGACAGTGTTGGGCATTTCATGTTCACAAGCTACAAATCCAGACCAGGATTTTGTTTTTACCAACCAGTTCGGCATAAGGAGTCATGGTCACAGAGTATTCAGCTGCTGGGTAGAAACAAAATCATGGTCTGGATTTGTAGCTTCTGGACCTGAAATGCCCAACACCGTCAGTAGACTTCATAGACCGGGGGGTCTCCCTCAGCAGATTTTGCCAATTCAGAGACAATTCAAACTTGAAATTTTGCTACCAGGCTACATGTTTGGTCGGGGGCAAACAAATTTTAGGGAGCAATTTTGTTTTGTGGCTGGGTTCCTGTGCGTCAGTCTGGAGGACAGCCGTGCCACTCTGAGGGCAATGCCTTCTGTCCACTGAACCTGTGCAGTCCTCGCCCCCTACAGTGTTCCCGGGTACCTGGGCTGGCCTGGAGTGGGTGTCCCTCTTCCTCTGGCCACTGGCTTCCCCCTCACTGCGGGCACCTTGGCGTCCTCAGAGGCCCCGTTCAGATACGTCAGCTCCTGCAGCTGTGCCTGTCTGATCTCATCATTGTAATCCTACAGATGAGGCAGGCATACCACACAGTACCCCATTCAATTACACCATATTAAATTACCCCCTTTATCTCTAGGTTACCGCCGGGGAATATATAATTAATGTACTCAGAGTGCCGTAACCTGCTCTCCTTAGGCAAACCATCTTTCAGATTCCATGGCGATATGTAACATCATTTGGTGGGGTTACTATATGTACATTGATGCAATATACAATTAAGAAAGGAAAGATATTTCTAATGAGGATTTTATATTTTATCATACTTTATAGAAATCTCGGTAAATCAATTATAAAGTGTCTTTACTAATGGAAAAGGGAACTAATTTCAGGTGTATAAATACACCGTAAGTTAATCAAATGCCAGTTAATTTTCATTATGATGACAATTCATATGGTGGTGGGCAAACAACGCTGGTGATTGTAAAGGCAATTGTTGCATGAGATGAAAGTGATTGTACCTGGGAGAGTAGAAAAGTGGATGGTGGTAATCTAATGACTGCAAGAGTCCGTCCTAATTGATGCTGGCTGTGCATTCATGTGCATCTAAGGCCACAATTGAGTTATGAAAGGGGACATTAATAATAGGGATGGGATAAGCTGCTCGCACACGTACTGGGATAAGGAACCTCTTAATCTCCTCCAGCGCATGGCCCATCCTGGCGTAGGCCTCGGCCGGAGGGGCAAACACCTCGATGAGAACGTGGAGGTCCTCGTTGAGGTGCTGGAATTTGGCCTCGCCGCTTCTCCTCAGCTCCTCCTCCTGAAAGACGCCACAGCTTCTACGTAAAAACCGCGTAAGCCATCGCTACGTTTACTTCAACAGTGAACGCATATAAAACCATCGCTTCGGCACATGACGGAATTCCAGCGGCATGCAATGACTTGAATAGTTCAGTAAAAAATACGGAGGTGGTAAAACAATATTACAAATAAAAGTATGAAGCTATTTGTCACACAACAATGTGTCGTCCCCTTTACTCCTGCTAAAAGAGAATGTTGTGGTCACTAATTGAACTTCACAGGTCTGACCCTCAGCTAACACGCTCCATCCGGCTATTAGTGCCTTTGCTATGGCCGCTGTGTTTACTGCAAAATGACAACACAGGACTTTTGTGCTTATGGTAAAATCCAATTTTAGAGAATGAGTCAGGGCTGATTTCATCTAATAAAGGCTTTCTTTAAGGCTTATGCTCCCCGGTTTACCCTTAGAACCATACTCAAGTGGGATAAACAATGAGTAATAAAGAAAAAACACCCAGACGGCTTTGGATTTTTTGTACATTATGACAGTATTTCTGACAGTATAATAAAACATTTTATAGGCTTGGAATTTAAACCTAAGGGACTCACTATGAGAATGATTAGGCAAAAAGACAAAAAAAAAAAACAAAGAGAAACAGCTAAATGACTGTAACGTAACGTAAGTAACTTCAAATATACCCATCAGCTCGTTCATCTTTGTGGGGAACTGGCATTTTTGGCAGAATATTCCAGATTTTATAGTATCCTAGGAAACAGAGGCTGAGCATTAAAATGCTAGTGAGAAGCTAATATGCAACTTTAAATGATTATAACGCTCTTCCCAACCATACTGACAAATGATGAAGTTAAGCTCAATGACAAAATGAAATTCGCTTAAGGGAGGCCTGGGCCTAAATGGGAGTGTTAGGAAGCCAGTGCGTTGAGAGAGCCCCTTAGAGCCTGGACATCCCACATCGCCGTGAGTGACCGTACTCTCGGAAACGCCAGCGAACTATCAGGCTAGCGAGGCCCCCGCGGCCCTGCCTCTGTGAGAGGACATCTCCTCCGCGAGTGGCCCGTTGCTGCTGAGGATTCCGCCTTTTATGAAGGCTCTGAAAACTGGGCCCTTTGTGTATTAGAGATAACAGACATCAATAATCCAGAGGCTGCGTGCAGAGTCTCTGGAGCCAATGGCAAAAGATTAGAGGTGTCTAGTCTGTTTATCTATTGGCAGAATCTTCCCCTGTTATTTTTTCTCCTAACAGAAAATCTGATTATAAAAGCAATTCTTTCTAGAAAAAGAAACACAATGCTTTAAATTAATGACTTCCACAGGAAAAACAGCAAAGGGGACAAACACAATCCGTATGTGGTCTAACATGCAGCATGCAACACATAATGCGGCCCACTCATTAACTTCAGATAGCGTTACAATGAAGTGAAGACATAATACTATAATAATAATAGGCAAATAAAATTTTTAAATGCTATTTCAATGTCTTTATTCTGCATATATACGTATTGCAGTAAAACAAATCTTTTGTGAGCTTTTAGCAGTTAAATTTAGGTTCATTAGTTTTTTTCACATCGATGGATCCTATTTCATCTCACCCAGGCTAATATTGTTTGGACTGATGCCTATTGCTGCTTGAAGGAAATGAACGAAGAGCTGAACTGTGGGATGCACTTCTTAGTATAGCTCGAGACATGAATCAGGCACAATTACATCACACACACCCAAGTATGTATGTATGTGTGTGTGTGCATGTATATATATATATATACATACATATATATATATAGCTTTTCATGTAATAAAATATGGGTGGACTGACGTGTGAACCGACTAGTACAATCGAAAGACGGCTCATAATGCAAAAGCCGTTAGAAAAAAATAACAACAGTGAAGCCATTAGCTCTTTGTGTTACTCTCCAGAGTCCCCAAACACGCCATGACAAGTGGCCACAGTGCTCAGGGGAAACAGGCATGGCCAGCTGACTCAATCCGCGTACAGTATATGGCAATAAGCACTGAATGTACAATCTCCTCTCCATCCACACATTACCTTCTTATTACCAAACGTCCCATATCATTCGTGTATACAAGCAAAGGTAACACCAGGGCTTGCAATACCAATACCGTAAACCCCCTAATATGAAGACATCCTGCTGTTGTTGTGTAATTTATGGGGGGAGGGTCAGGAGTCAAATATCAGATAATAATGAGGTACAGTAGGTTTATTAACTTGCCTGGTATGGTTTACACTGTCTGAATGCAATTACTCACAGGCTGTAATTTGCACTGATTAATGCCTCTCTGTCAGGATCTGCATTTGTGGTACATTCATTTGTAGCATTCTTACATTGCATGTCGAGGTATGTAATTACAGTCCTGAAAATTTATTTCCTGCACTTACCCTGCAGTCTGCAATAACAGTTCTCCTCTCGTCTTATGGGGATCTTTAAAAAAGTGCCTCCAAACTTCGCTCTCATTGTTTTTAGTTGATTGCTGCTATGCATCACAAGCCAAGCATGCTTCACGCCGATTTACAGATATATGGGCTTTTTTATGGAGATTTTTAATGATCTTAATGAATCTGGCGCTCTTTAACTTGAGCAGCACAGTTAAAATCTACACCCAGATGGTAAATAATTTCATTGTGCCTCTCATCCATGAGAACTTGCTGAAATTTTCCCAAACCAGCTCCTTTGGGGACGCAGTGGCTAATGTTTAGACTGATCCCTCTGGTCACAATACAATGCTGTCTCCTCAACAGACAGGTGACTCCACATTATAATTATACCTCTGGGCTCTTCTTCCTCTGTTATTCTACAATATACCACTCATTGTCCTCTAAAGCATCATAATAATAGTAATA
>JABFDZ020000050.1:20223183-20237474 GCA_019775955.2 Pollimyrus isidori
ATTCTTGGATAAGCTAATCATAAAAGGTGCCTATATTTTACAGAGTGTATTTCATCAAATAAGCTATATTGCACTAATTTTCTAAGACTAAGGAAGCAGAAGGAATGACGATTGCAGTGAAAAGCCTGAGTCAGGAGTATTGGTCAGTAGGAGGAGTGTTCCTCTGAGCGTGTTTAGCATAGGCAAGCATGAGTATTTTCTGACAGACCTCCTCGTCCCTGATGTTACAGCGCACGTCAGCCAAGTCTATCGATTGTGACTATCAAACGGGACAAAGAGTGTGAGACAGAAAATCACTGAACCTACAAATCATCAGCGACAAACCCCAGGAAAGACAATCAAAGGGAATCTCCCATATGGCATCGCCGATGAGGCCAGCGACAATGCTTCCGCTGACGGCAAGAGACTAGCTTCAGAATTATGGACGTCAACAATGAAGAGGGTCCTACCTTCTCTTTGTCTCTCATGGATCCTTTTCCCAGAATGGACATCTTTGTCAGTGTGTCTTCTTGTAGCCTTTTTAATGAGTTTCCCCTTGGCCCAAGCAGTTTGCCAACAAAGTTAAACTAAAAAGAAAAAAAAAACAGTTATCGTAGTATATTAGCAGTATGCATGGGGAAAATGGGCGGAAAGTGGCATGAAAATCTGATTATATTTCTAGCTAGATATGCACCAGCTTTCTGTTTTATAGCATCTGCGGGAAGCAAAATGGTCATAACCCAAGTAAGATTCTGACTGTGGTTATCTAATCAGGGTCACACAAGACTTTTTCCACTGTAGCACAAAATGTTGCTGGAATAAAAATACATTGACCGATCTCATTACTTCCCCCTTGGCCATCTTCACGATGCAAGGTAGCCAAGCTCTTAGTTTTTCTTACCTCTGTGTTCAGTATTCTGCATACCCAAGAAGGCTGGCCAGAATCAGCTAAAACGCGGCCAACAGCACAATGCCGCCCACCCAACCAGTCTGACTCACAGTATGCCACCCTTGGTTCAGCTCAGATAAGCATGTCATTGGCATGCCAGATGTAACTATAGGACGATACAGTTCCTAGCAAAGACAATGATGTTTTCCAGTATCGGCAGTTCCTTCAAGGCATGTTTCATTTTTCATTCTTTGTACGTCATTAAAATGAATCCTAATCCTATGTCTAGTCATAAATGCCATATCGGACATACCCTTTGTGTAATGAGACAAAAACACTCCTGAATTTGGTACACTGAGCACACTTGAAACATTTAAATGTGGAGCTAAATCAATATTTTAAAGACATAATCTAAATTCTTCAGTCTAAAGCAGTGGGCCTTGACCAATACAACAGACAAAGACCAAAGGAAAGCGTTTTGTCTCGTTTTGGGCTCCACCCAACCACGACTTATTCTCCTGTCTTGACGAATATTCCTGGCCATTAATTAACGGGAACAAAACACACAGCAGTCTTTGTTCTCCACCTCACCTATATCTTCTAACCTTTTGTTTCTTCTCAGTTTACTTATTAGTGGATTCCAGTAGAGCTTTCTGTAGATGAGATCTCCATGGCGGGGAAGCCTCTGTGGCTCTATTGCAGACCTGCGTGTGAGTGCCGGGGATGGTTTTGGGGATGCGGATGGGAGCTGTCTGTAATTAGGACATGTCTTCGCTTTTACCATTCCTCTTCATGGTGCATCTACAAAGAGTATGGTCCTACGTGCAGCTCTTCTGATGAGCAGATTATAGTCAGGGTGTGGATTTTTTTAAAACATCCAGAAATGATAAAAAGAAAATCCCACTGACAGCAACATGGGTAACGACGGGTAACAAATGTGGGAGGTCTGTCATTAATATCTGATCATTTAGCCAACTGTATTCTGTGATTGCTTACTATTATCTCCCATGCGTGTCAAAGACATTGAGAATCCATCATGCTCCTCTCTGCATCACACATGACATCCACTAAACCAGAAATGTATTAACAATGAGAATTGCTTTTAAAATCTAAAGCTAAACATCTGGGTGGATAATGATTTTTGCAACCATGTAGCTATGAAATATGACATGTTACACGCGGGCTGTTCAGAGTCAAACCGAAGCTTCAAAATATGCTGCATACCTTAAGTAAAAAAAGGCCAAATTGGTAGCCACAAACTCTCAATGCAGTTAAGAAAAAAAGGAAAACAAATACCATTTTAAGACATTGTTCCTCATATACAGATCCGACTTCATGCTATTATGATTTTTCATATGTTGTCATAATGATTTTAATATTCATTGCATTACTGGATAAACTCTGCAATGTCTGTGAATTGCATTCCAGTTTATTTAAACAAAATACAGATGCAAAGCAAACTAGCATTTAAAAATAAGCATCTTGGAGTGAGTATGAATAGTCCGTTGTAGATTAAAAGGTCAAAATCACCTGAAATTCACTGCAGCTACTTATTAATGGGGATGCAGATTTATAAGCTCATTATTGTCGCGGTGTCTCACTGAGACCTTCCTTGGGTTCCTTGCTGCGATGGAGACGGCGTGCTGCGCGTCTCTGCTGAAGGCCGAGGGCCGGAGCAGATTAGTGAAAGATGAAACACGGCGACCATTTCAGGAGGAGGCATAACCTTCGCTGAAGCGCGCCAGCAGGCCGCCCTGCACCCCGGTAATTTCCCATAGTGCACCAGGGCTCCTCCCAGTACTCTGCAAAGCAGCACCATAAATCACAATAAATTACCATATTTAAGAACACGGCTTCCAATCCTCTTTTACTCGGTGCCCTCTGAATAACCCGCATTTAACAAAGCAGGTGTTATTACGGCGAACATCTGTATGCACTGTGTGTGTAAAAGTATATCATTTTTTAATGACCCGGTTTGTTTACATAAATATGTGCGATTAGAATGAACAACTCCATTTGCCAGAATCTGAACTGGCATCTGTGACTATTTCTTTGATTATTAATTACTAATAAGTATTATTGCAAATGATCGGAAACATAAAACACAATATGCGACACGCACGGCAGTAGGGGTTACTGACCAAAATGGTTAGTGAATACTATTTATAGTTTGTTTGCCCTGATCATATAGTAGTCAACTACTCATTACTGTAAATATTATACTACATATTAAAATATTCAGAACACAGTACAAAACATTCACAGTGGTTGCTAATTTCAGTCAAACGTAGCTATGCTTAACCGTGCATCCAGAGCCTTCAACTGTGTAACTATTAGCTTGGTGATGCTTAGAAAGCAGGCGCACCCTGTTCTGAAATACAATAAATAAATAGAAAGTAAAGCTAACAGAGTACCGTAATTAAAATATGAGTAGGGTCCTCAGCATTGCATTACCGCTTTGTGGTACATTACATGTGTAATACAAATGCACCAACAAAAGCCAGAACATTCTCGTAGCAGGAAAGCACATCTATAACCTCCCTACAGTTTCCTTTGTTGTCAGTTTTCACTCTCATCATGTCTTCTAAACGCCAGCTCCTGCTGGATAAAATCAAAATAAAATTGATCAGCCTTTTCAGAATCTCATGGTTTTTGCTAACCATGCCGTTGTATTTAGCTAACTGTAAATGTACGCCTACATCAATCAAATTATAAGCCCTCACTAGGGCTGCTACTCTCAATCTGAAAAAATAAGGTGAGGTCACCTCCTTCCCCAGCTCCCCAGATACACATCAATAATACTTGTAGCGGGATCGATTGCGCAGTCCAAAAATAAGAGACAACTTGTATCCTACATAATTTTGAAACAGCAGTTTTTTTCATCACATAATAAACAGGATAGGTGCAAACTCTAATGCTCACATTTCCCAAAAGACGTAATTGCATGACTGTACAGACATGTTACTTTTGCACAATAAAAAATCTGAACGAAACAATGAAAATTCTTTTTGATAGTATATGCACGTATTAGCTACAATCAACCAGAGCAGTGTTTACAAATTTAAGCAAGTTGAAACTCTTTCCTCTTTAACTTAGGGTATACCAATTCTTTGTCCACAAACCAACAAGGTATAATGCGACATGGGCTGTATGTCTGAATGAATGAGACAGTAGGAAATGGGATCTGGATGACATACAACATTCCTCGAAATTCCAAAGTGTGCAACCTACGGACACTATACTATCCTGCAAGGCCACAGCAGCAGCAAACAGTGATGAAGGGTGTGTCCAAAATGGCATTAGGCTACACAATAGGAGCTCAGCACAAGGTGAAACATGTTTCACTGGCTGGGTTTAATAATGCGTTATATACTATAACAATCCAATCAGTTACTAAATTGATGGTGATGAGAAATACATTGAAGTCAATGAGCTCAGTGAGACAATAAATGTGTTGCTTCACTGAAGTTCCTCTTATCAAGCTAAGAGTGGTGCTGCTTTGCACAATACTTTGTCAGACATCTTTTGAAAAGCCACACTTTGTTGGTTTCACATGAGAATGGTCATTGTGGCTATACACTGGTATTAAAATGATATTTAATATGATATGAATGTTACTGTTTCTTTGGTGAAACCCTGGTTCACTTATTATCTTAAAATGGCATTAGTCTACATGTGTATAATATTTATATTATTTATATTCATACATGCCTAATGGGTAATGAGCAGAAAGCTTGTTGTTAAGGACTTTTAACTTTCCACTCAGGGTCGCGGTGATCCTGGAGTCTATTCCATGCAGAACAGGGAACGACCTTACAGTAGATACATTCCTTAGAGCAGTGCTTCCCAGTCCGGCCCTCAGGGACCCACAGTCAGTCCACGCTTTTGCTCTCTCTGAGCTCCCTGTCAGACAGTCCACATTTTTGGAAAAACATGGACTGTCGGTGGGTCCCTGAGGACCGGAGTGGGGAACACTGTCTTACATTTCTCTGAATCAACTCTCTGAAATTGATCAATATTATGTCTACTACAATACAAACATTGACGAGTCAGGACTCACACTGCTGTCTCATTAGAATATGTGCATCTTATGTCTTGTGTGTGTGTGTGCGTGTGTAGGTGTGTGTTTGTGTGTGTAGGTGTGTACTCATGTACAGCGGTACCTCGGTTCTCGAACTCACTAGAACTCGAATTTCTTGAAATTGAACCGTAAATACTGACCTAATATAAATTGTACACGCCAGGAAATATTACAATACAAGTCATATTACAATGCAATTCTTACTTGAATGCCTTCTTCGCAGACTGGACGATTAACCAAATAAAGCAGAGCAACATTACAGTAACCAACAATAAATAAATCACTAACTTACATGTACTATTAGAGCATTTAAGTCATTTATTTAAACTTTATTTTATCAGGTAAATTAACTGAAAACCAATTCTTACTGCTTTACGTGATATTCGGGCGAAATAACAGATTACTCATCAGAACTGCCTGCAATACAAACGTCATGCGTGTAACTAAACTCTTCAGCCAATAAGGGCAAAGGTGTCTCGTCATGGAGGCGGTTCCAGTTTGTGCAGCTGGGTGACAGGTCGCAATGCATCTAACCATAATGCATTGCGTCAGGATCAGAATATGTTGCTTTAAGCCAACTCAAACTTTTTAGGATTCGATCAGGAGTCTGGAACAGATTAAGTTCAAGAACTGGGGTACCACTGTATTTGTTTGTTCCTCCAAGACAGAAGCCAAGCTTGAGAATCTTACATCATCCAACACCATGATATTTTTCCTGTGGGGTGTACCATGAAGTAAGTATTACATAGCCAGGTTAACTAACCCTTATCATCTCTCGGCAATCCTTATCGTTCCCCCACCCCAATCCACCCCCGCCGGCAAATTTCATCCAATCCTGGCAAGGGACTGCAAAGGGGATAAAAAAGGGGGATGAAACAGTTCAAAAATAAAATCTGTGATATTACCCATCCCTACTATTTTGTAAAGGGGCAACTCTTATATACACTATGTTTTTTTTTTGTTAAAAAGCAGAACTTATGCCTCTTTTAATCCGATTTCCTGCACTTGAACCTGCTGGAGCTGTTTAGGTGTGCAGAGCAGATTCTCATGGCAATATACCCCGTTTAAAATTGAGCTACGATCCGTAATAATGAAAACTCGGGAATGAGTTTCAAGAAGCCCCAGTAAGCCAGTAAACTCTCTTTGTAGTAGCCGACACTCCGCTGGTGTAACTTTTACAAATAAAGGAAGTGTGTATTTGTTAACAGGGTGTTAGAACTGAAGAGTAACATAAATATTCTCTGTACGTGTTCCATATTCTGAGATGGCCTCCTTGCAGATGGTGTTAAATTATTGAGGAACATCTGCCACAGACTAGTTGATGTAGTATGAGCAGTACTCAGTGTGCTGAGCTGCTATAAGACAGCACGGAGTCAACACCAAATGTCTTATGCACATCTTATTTTCCAAACGTGGCCTTATTTTGCGAAGCAGATCACTGCATCTCTAACAATGGCCTTTGATCACTGTGAGTGACTATCGGGATGTTAAGTGTTAAGGCCGAATATATAAAAAAAAATGCATCTACTATGCTAATTAAATTTCTAATTTGTGGGGTCATTTTAAATGTGATTCGTCCATCATATATTCCCTATCAGGGGGAAATTTTATTATAGTGATTCAGACTATAAAGTTTTCCAGTGTTGCATGTGAATTACACACACTACTTCTACACAACTCAGCAGCTGACTCACCAAATTATCCACGTGACCTATGAAAACGAAGGCAGGCGATCCTATTATTTTTCACATGTTTTTTAGAAACATCTCTAAATGGGCATTTCTCTGTTCAGGGGTGTAGAGTATTTACAGTAATTTGGCTTCATTCATGCCCCCAGTAAACACACTGTTGTATTATAATTATTCAGTTGTGTATCTCCCAATCACAGACTCTCTCCTGCACCATTATTGTCTTTGTTTTGTTTTTTTAAAAAAAAAAAAAAAGCTGTAGCGCCTGTAATCCAAATGCATTATCCGGATTCTGATAAAGAAGTTGAGATTAAACTGCACTCAATCATATAGCCTGTTTTCTGAAGGAAACATAATATCAAGGCTCAAGTACACATCTGGGTACATGGATGTTATCCGTTTTATATCCATGTTTGAATATCTTGCATAAATCCGAGTGAATGACCAAAATGGCCAATAGTTATATAAATACGCAGGACTTGTTTAACATTCAGTGCAGGATTACCAAGGGAAAACCTCCCCGCGATGCTGTCCTGTCTATCAAAGCCCCCCCTCCACCCGCTGGGTTTATTGTATTCCATGGCATCAGCATGGTTCCGTTCAGATGCATCCGCACACACTCGCCGCACGCCTCTGCCCGAAGGTAATGTCTTCCTCCCAGGAGGCAAGGTACCGGGGGCTGGAGCGCAAGCCAGCGAGCAGAGCGGTTGCTGCACCCTGTCAGATCCCACAAATCAAATCTGTCCCCTCTCTGAGCCGCGTGTCGGACCTATAAACAGTATATTAGTCGGTCCACTTATCACGCGCGTCAAAGTGGGCCGTAAATCCGCTTAGCTCCACAAGGTCCGGAGGCTTCCTGCTGACATCACTTACGGTTCAATATGCATCTTGCTTTGTGGCGTCACACGTGCCGACGAGCAATTAATCCCCGGACGCGTTTTATTTACATGCAACGGCGTCAGCCGTGAGGCACGACTGTAACTGGACAAATAGGCAAAGAAGCCCCACCTGACGGAATTACGAAGATGCTTGTATATAACGAAATATGTCACAGTGGCCTGTGCTTAAGTTACATTTGTGCAGGTTTTAGTGCTTAGGTTCCTCATGCGATAAAATACTTACAATACCAAAAAACAATGGTGGTAGGTTAAGTGGTGTCCGTAAATTGTGAATTGTGTGCCCTGTGATGGACTGGTCAGTCTTCCTATATATGTCCCAGCCTGGGGGAGACACCTGACCAGGATAAATGAATGCATAATAGATGGATTATTATTAATGAGATTATTAATAGTGTTAACCCTATAATCTATGCGCTGCTGATCACTGGAGGATGCTGGGAAATATCGAAGACAACATGGGGCACAGGGCATGAGGACACCGTGTACAGGATGGGTCACACACCCAAACTGCAGATGTTTGGGCCGGGGAAGGAAAGTCCCCACATGTGTAAATGGAGCAATAATCCAACCCCCTGTCCAGGCATTGTGGGAGAACAGAAAAAAGGCTCTGTGTGACGCCACATCATTTCACAGTCCTGGGCTAGATTTTGAATAGGATGGGAGGTTGTGTAAGTGCCCCAGGGTGGTGCTTTTTTTATTATTATTATTTTACGTGAAAATACAAAAAGTATAATCGGGGAAGCAAAACATTCTCCTGTGGTTCACTGGTTTCACTGGGTTATATAACGTGAACATATTCAAGCGATAATGTTCAGTGTTCGTGTTTGTTTTAAGTTCTTCAATTGGTATATGAATAATTATTAACACATATTACTTTTTAAAATTACTGTCATAGGGGCAGATGGCAAGATAGTGTTTGTCGGTTGGGCTGCTTGAATGCTTTAGTAACAAAAGAAACACTGAGTAGTGCCTAGAGAACGGCCCGACTCTGGAGCCCATAGAGCCGGTTCACCACTCAGTACAGCCTCCCGAAAAAACGCCCGTGAAACTGCAGTACCTATTTCGAAAGGCAAGGCCAATGGCGGCACCGCCGGGGGACTCGAATTACACAGCTGGGTCCAGGAGACGTCTACAGGAGGGCACAGCCATCAAAAGTCAGCCTGTGTTCCCACTGAGCTGTACTTTCTGCCGCTTACAGCTGTGAGGAAGTTGTAGGGAAACTTCTCAAATTGCTAATCGCACGGATCATTTAGCATGACCTTATAAAGGATAATGTCAAATACGTTTTAATATCAGTACTGAGAATGTATTCAGCTATATGTAAGATTCTCTCTCTGATTGTTTGCATTTCATATATATGTACAGTGCATGTACAGTCTCCTTCATGCCTCTCTGTTTACACGATTACGTGGCCGAGATCCCAGATTCCCTCAGGTGACCTCATGCCCCCCCCCTCCCAGGCGAAGGCCAGGCACAGGTCACCTGAGGGTGATGTGGATTTTATCTAGGGAACCGCAGTTGGCCTGCGGGAAGCTGAGCGGAAATGTGGTAAACAGAGAAAGTGCTTTGTCACTTTTAAACGTGTTGTCGGGTCATCTGGGTACACTTGACAAATTGTCAAAGAACGGAGGTAGGTTACAGTGTGTCCGTTTCACAGCATACCTAGGTGTTTTAGGCAATAAAATATTATAATATTTAATATGTCTATATAGTACATGCAGGCATGATTCGCCTCATTTTCAAACTTTTCCACAGTAAAAATAACATTTCTCCTCCTGTCAACAGCCATGTGTTAAACATAATCAGGAAAAACAGGCCGCAGGAATCATGACTTACAAAAACAAGAGCAATATTTCATGTCCCTGGGCTGGTTTATTATCATGCCCATACATCCAGCAGAGACTACTTTTATTTAGTCAAACCATAGTTATTTTTGGTGAGATCCACCGCACGGATTTATACTCACAAACAATGTCCTAATGCCTGCTCAGTATCCCTTCACATCAGCCAAAACATCAATGGCGAGTGTTATATCTCCGTAGGATCTCGTGGCCCCGCTGATTCTGCCGCATTAATTGGCACCGGCGAAGCTGGAAGGTGAGACTTTCACAGTGTCACCTGCTGAACCGCGTAGCTTTGTGTCTGCCTTCCTGCCTTCCCTCCCGACGGGACGCCCGGTCACATGTTTCCACGATTTGGCACAGTAGCCTCAAGATTGGGACAGTTTTCGCCTTGGCAGGACTGGAGTTGCGACATCCCATATCTAAACGTCAAGTCTGGCGTTCCTTCTCGGTCCCATGTCGGTAGCGATCTCAAACAAACATGTCAGTCAGTACTTGTTATTCCAGTGACAAGAGGGAGGGTTATTAAAGATGTTGTCACTTAGTCAGACAGACACATTAGCCGGCGTGAGCAGGGATCAGACTCTCGCTTCACAAAGCATACATTAATTCCTCGTCCCTGAGCTGGGAAATGCTTTTCCACAGGGAGTTTCCTTTGTATTCCAATAATTATCACTGCTTGCATTCACAAGTACAATAACAAATAATTCAGAATGATCATAAACAACCTCAAAATCTCATTTTTTTCAGTAGGGGTTGGGGTGGAGAATGCCTGCTGTTAAACATTAGATAAATATGCCACTGTACCCTTTTAAAAATTTCCTGCTGAAAATAATTTCAGTGGTCATATGCTAACAATCTTGACTGAACGTGTTGTTGTCCGAAGTGATACGTCAGGCAAGGTCAGAGCAACACACAAACGCAAAAGACAAAATTATATGTTCAGTAAAATATGTAAAACTTAATCTAATCTAATATCTAATTTAAGAGCAGTATAACCTTTTTTTCTGAACTGTGGTATGTAAGATCATTGAACCCATGTAAGCATTTGTAGCACTGTAGCATATCAACCTATTATTTTTAAAAACTTACTTTCGGGAACTGTTTGACGGGTATTAGGACTTTCTGTCCCAGTTTCATGTTCTTATTGATGACAACGTCGATGAACTTCTCGTCTTCTTTCCCTTCGTCCTTCTGAATTTTTTCGATTTCTAAAAAGGAAGACATTTATTATTATTATTATTATTATTATTATTATTATTATTATTATTATTACATTCTCAAGCGGGATGATCTTAACTTGGCGTAGAGACGGGATGCCAAAGAGTAGTTACGAGTCTCGCCGATTGTCACTCTCGCGCGCACCTTCCTGCTGCTCAGCCGACTGTGAAATTACCTCTTTTGGTCACGCTATAATTTAATTGGATACGGCTATAAATATAGGAGACCCATTTGTTTTATTCATCATGCTTTTTTTTTATCTATCACAAATCCTACAATTACACCGCTGGCTACAGTGTATGTTTTGTTTTTCATTCATTGTAAATGGTTTATTTATTTTTTTAACCAAGTACATTAGCGGTATACATATCACGCAGAAGGGAATCTTGCAATTAAGTACAATGCAAAGGATTTAAGCATTTATAAGATACCCCATCAACATTATATTCCAGTGATACAATGCGAGGCAATAAGATATGAAATAGATATTAAACAAGATGACTATTGTTTCACTGCTACTGAGTGGGCACGAGTACACTCAATTATGCCCCTAATTCCTGTTCAGAAGCCGGTGAGTCAAATCCCAGCTGGTCTAGCGCTGATATAAATCTTTCAGTGTATATACATAGTATAGTGTCTCCTCTGTCACCTGCAGGCTCATCCAGGAAGGCCGTAAGGGTAGCCAATAAAAACCCTATGGGCATCCTAGTTAAATATAGTATTGAAAGCGCTAGCCTCTGTTGGAATATTTACTGAGAGGATTTGAGTCCAATCCTCAGTCCTCTTCACAAAGAGGGGACTGTTGAGGACCATTGCATCATTTCATCCAGCAACTGTTCATATGAAGGCCATTCTTCATTCTCTGTGATAGCAAACATAGGGTAGTTGGCTGCTTGGAGCCTTGTTTGGAGCTTTTATTCGTTCATGCACCACATAACCCCTCCTGTGTGTGTGTGTGTGTGTGTGTGTGTGTGTGCGGGGTTGCCACTGAGCATATGCAAACATCAAAACGGGGGCAAGTGGCTTGGAGAAAAACTAACAGCGGCACAGCCCCCCTGTCATCAAGGTCGCGAGACGGCCAGTGGACTGCCACAAAGTTCACGTCCAACATAAACTTTGCAATTTGTGCCCTTAGCACAAACTGTGCCAATTTCGCATCACGATTCCCTGAAAAAGGCCCCTTAATTTAGTCTGGAAATTGACAGGAGTAACTGATGACACCTGACTCGACAGCTTTTGCCAGAGGAGACCTTTCCACGGGCAGGTTTAGGGCGGCAAATCGCTAACTGCTCCAGACAATGCGGCTGGTACAAGAAACATACATCACCCCTGCTACCTACATAAATAAATGGACATAAATTACCTACAGGCCTTCAAGGAGAATGTGTCACTTAAAACTTCTGAAAGTGGCCTTTAAAAGAAAAAAGATGGAAATGTAACAGATGTATACACACTGTGAGATGGCACATCTGCCAAGCCAAGCGGATCCCAAAGGGGAATATGTCCCCTTACCTTCTAAAAAAAGCCTGGGAATAACATTTAAGCTCGACCACATGAAATGGTAAAGGACCCATTTATAATTTGAGTCCCTTCGGCTGCTGGACCAGCGCTGGTAACAGCCTCCACCCCCCGCCCCACGGAAGACGCCGATGGATCGCTAAGGACCCCTTTGCAGGATATCATCTCACAGTCCCGGGATCCAGACGAGAGCAGAACACGGCGACGCAGTGATATCTGGGCCGAATGGACCGGCAGGCCGGACGCCTGGGAAGGCCCTTCGCATGGAAGACGCATGACGGGGCACGTGATACCGCGGAGGCGGCCATCTTGCCAGGTCAGATGTCAAACGCATGCAAATAATAGCCCTGTGTAAGATCATGTAATACCAGGCGAGATGCAGGACCTCCGCCAGTCTGACCTACTGATAATAACACATCGTTCTACCATACAGATCCTCAGGGTCAGCTGGCCTATAGCTGTTAGCTGCCTATCTGACTGTGACAGGGCTATCAAAGGCTTGCTTTCGTCCATTAACGACCACAATTAAGATTTCACTTAGTATAATTTAGTTCTCAGCTTAACGCCGGCAGTCATGTGTCGAACGATTCAGCGACGTGGGATGGGACAGGAGTCGCCCCAAAAGTCATCTTCAGGAACTAGCAGCGTGGGCATAGAGTCCGTAGCACTTTGGTAAATTGATTTTACATGAAGGGAGGCACTCGGGGCCCTGCGATGGGCTGGCCCTCCCGCCCAGGGTTGTTCCCTGCCTCGTGCCCGTTGCTTCCGGGATAGGCTGTGGACCCTCCAGTCGGATCAGCGGATTGGAAAATGAATGGATGGATGGATGGATGGATGGATGGAGACACTAAGGGACACTGACCGCAAGCAGAGTAAGAGGAATTACCAGAAATAATTGTCAGCGCAAAGCCTAAACAAACAGCATGGAACAGAAGTCACATGGTCATCATCATTACTTCAAATTTACAAGTTCCCGGTCAAATAATTCCTGACGTCATCATGCTGCACTGTACATGTATAAAATACCATATTCTCTTACTGCTTTTAATCAGCCTTTGGCTAATATGTAATGTAATGTTTGTAGGCTCGGGTATAGAAGATAAAACGAAACGTATTTAAGATTATAAATGACTAAATGTTTATTGGCTGGTCTTAAACTTTGGATGTACTGTATAAGATCCATCTGGTTACCGGCCAGCATGCCCTCGGCATTCATCCTCAGCTGCTAGTAATAGCAATGGTGACACAAAGACGCACTGTGTCCCCCGTGAGAGCAGCGCAATTCGGTCCACAGCACATGGCAGGTGAGCCCAAGACTTTCAAATAAAACATAAGGAGGACATCTCGCAGGCTTTGAGGGGAATCTTGAGTTCAAGGCAAAGCAAAAATGCATTAAAATTGTACTTAAACCTGCAGGATGCATGTGTGTGTGTGCGTGTGTGTGTGTTCGTGTGCCTCGCTTTCAGCTGCGTCCAGCAGGTGGTCTCCTCCATGTCCCCTCTTCCATTAAAAATGGATCGGCTCGCAAACAGGAAAAGCCGAGCCGCTATTTACAGTGTGAGCGGGAGTCTTCCGCAAACTCGACTCATCAACCTCTCGCCGAAGAGCCGGAAAGAGAGAGACGGTGCTTTTAATTCCCCGAATATCAGATCGTTTTTTTGCCTTTCTTTTAAGCTCTAAAGGGTTATCCCACACAAACGTAAAGCAGCACGATAATGTCTAGGAAAATATTTTGGGGGAAAATCGTCACCCCTTCTGCGTTGACTCTGACAGTATTCTGTGAATGTAACTAGACGATGGGATGGGGGGGGCATGGATGCTGTAAGGCCAGGTGAGACAGTCCATTTCCTTCCCTGGTGCTTGAACACCAATCACTCCTTGTGATTAACCTTTGTCTTCTCTGGCCGCTCCTGACTCCTCCAGTCGTGCCCCATCACTGACTGTCACCCCGCGCCGCTTCCGGTTCACACAGCTGCTTTGGCTTTTCGTCTCCCCTCTGCCACCTTCATCGAGTCCATTTCCGCTCCCACCTCCAAAATAAAGTTCCAGTTTCTTCCTCACATCCAGGTAGCTCTCTTCCTCAGTTAACCAGGATCAGATGTAACATTCAGGCTTGTTTCATCTGAACATTTTTACATTCCTCCATTACTATTTAATAATGGTTTTTATATGAAA
>JABFDZ020000050.1:20242572-20255686 GCA_019775955.2 Pollimyrus isidori
CCAGTAAACCCTTGTTCTCGTCCACTTTTGGATTACGTCCGTTTATTCGCCTCCCGCCGACCCGCGCATTGTAACAAAATCAAACGGATTCCTAACTGGGCTTTCATTATTCCCACTTTCATGCCAATCACTGGATTTTTCAGCTTTGGCATCCAAATCAGACTCGAGCAAAACAATTTGCCTAACCAGCAGCACCAAGCAAACTAAGCACGCTAACTTCCTCACCCCTGCTGCAGACGAGACACGTGTCTAAGTCTGTCTGCATTATTGATACCCTTTAAAAACGTGGGCATGCGGAACGTCGTTTTTAGGAATTCTGCTCACAGGAGAATGCGCGTAGTGTCGGTGTGTGAGCCTCAGGAGCCGAGAGACACACTCAGGACCTCAGTCTCACCTCTCCTGCTCACCAAGGTTACACGCACTGTGCCCTATCCTTTTGAAAACAGCATTATGCCATTAAACGGGGAACATTTCAGTGCTCTGCTTCCAGTGACTTTTCGGCAATCGATTGCAAAATGAAAGGACGTTCTCTGAAATTTCTAGATATGAGAACAGAACGAGAAGAGTAAAGCGTTTTTTTTGTCTGTCAAGTTTTCCACATTAAATACCAAATATCCCTAAATAAATTTCTTCGAGAAACTTGCCACACGACTGCTTTCTTTACATCAATAAAGGCTTACTTTCATTCATATTTACACAAGTGTGTAAAAACCAACGTAACATTTCATTTTATGTGCAAACTCACGGCAAAAACTGTTTCACAAATTGGATACACAATGTCCTTTCACCTTTAATACACAACGTCAGAGAATACAAACCCGTATCAATAACAATATCTATTCATTTGAATATCCGTGCATATGAAGTATTTTCTACAATGTGTGATAAATAATTCAGCATTCCTAATAGACCCAGACTCTGCATTGTCCTTTAAAGACTCCTGGCTTGAATCTATTAGATTACACTGAGCGTTGTTCATGGCATTAGGCGTCAAACAAAGTATCAGAAAATAATCCGATATCCTAAATGAAAGTACGCATTTTGTGTTGCTCTCAATAGTACGTTAATGTAGATTCAGAGATTTTTCAAGAGAAAAAAAATAGTGGGTGATATAATGAAAGGAGTAATCATCTCCTGTAGTGCTGAGAAATAGGGTTCATTTTTATTTTTAAAGGTTAATAGGAATCTCATTCCATTGTGATATTCTTTACTATAATCGCTAAAAACAATTTACTGCCTGCATCTAGCTTGTTTTGTGTTTTTTTTCCCTTTTTTTCCTAAGAAGTACGTTGCCACTGTTTTGACCTGCCGCTCTTTCATTAATCAAAAGCCATTCAGATTTTAACAAGGGGACGATCAAGGGTCCATTTTAACTGCCCTCTTCAGTCATGGATTATTTCAGTGTGACAATACATCCAGTTCCCCGAGTTCAGAAGATGCCAAAAATATTAGTGCGCTACACTTAAATTGATCCTTGTGATATTTTTTTTCATATCTTTATTTATTAAGCAAATGCATTTGTCTGAAGGAGCGCACAAGGACAGAAACTTTTGTGTCAGACAGCAAGTTTAGCCAGAGCTCCTGAGCAGTGTTTGAGGTTAAGGGCCTTGCCCTAGGGCTCCACAGTAATGTGATTACTCTGATAGCCACTAAGCCACGCACTGACCCACATATATGTTTTGAAGTGAATGGCTTTTTTAAAGTATGTTTTCAGTAAAGAGAAAACCCAAACAGATTCAATTAGTGCTGCAGACTCATTGTGGGTGACAGAAACATTAACCTGGAGGTAAAGCGGTGCTTAAATGCTGCTTCTCTGGCCTGTGTGTGAAAGCATGCAGTGTCTTTAGATAATTGTTTAGGGAATAACTGTCACCCCATGGCAGTTTATTACAGTATTACACCAGAGTAGAATGACTGAAGGGATCAAATACTGAGCTGCTAATTGGTAGCGTCAGCCACAGGGGAACTGTTGCTTAGGGATGAGAAATAAGCATGGCATCGTGAACACAGGCATTTCATATATATGAAATGTCAGATTCCTATATCTGCACATCTTTGTGTGTGTGTGTGTGTGTGTGTGTGTGTGTGTATATATATATAGACACACACACACACAGTAGATATCCATTCATATGTATGATTTCTAAACAATAACAATGGATTACTTTAGGGTGATTCAATCCTATACTGTTCCACTGTCATAAATCCTGAAATTCCACGGCAATGTTATATATTTTTCTCATGATGAATGTATTATTTTTATGATACTGTACATACACTGGGACAATGTATTCCTATGAAAGGAAGGGAGCATTACTCACAACCGGAATAAGTAGCTAGAAGATGGATGGACGAATGGATGGATAGAAAGGAGCACGGTCAGGTGATAGAAAGACGTAGCTCTTCTTTTGCCTCAATGCCAATAAACCGGATGCCACTTCTTACATGTTAGCAAGGTAGCTCTGCTCTGCAATTTGTGAATCTAATAGCTGGCAGCACACAGCACCTTCTGTTTGACAAGAAATATGTGCACTGATGACATTTAAAGGAGGTGAAGAGGAAACAGTTAGAATGGGCTGTGAGGAACTGAACCAGATGCAATACTGACAGAACCTCGTGCGAGGTGGAGCAACATACTGCTCTCTTAACAATATACAAAGGGATCTTGGCGGATATTCAGTAACAATTAGCTAAATAGCCGGCTGACAGTGTTTAGTTTCTTAGGCATTAGGATTGAGATGCTTTACGGGAACGATTCCAGCACGCGTAATCTTCAAATTTAAGCATTTAGCTTTCCTAGAATTACTTTGTTTGTGAATGCAAAATGTGAATGCATTTGCACAAAACATATTTAGACCAAGAGACCTATTCTGCCGAGTTTCAGGCCACATAACAGAAGGCACCATTATCTGAGGGCAGACAACATTTTCAAGCCTCAGCCTGTCTGCGTTTCAAGGTTATCGTGTTATATTAAAGCATACTTTTGAAAAACATGTCTGATCTTAAGAGGCATCCGCCAGAGGTGACCTTTGTCTAGGCCAGGTATAGGTAAATGCCACATATTGTTAGTTAAATCGCCAGCCAAATATTTAACAGTATTACAGCAGTAGCTAAGTGTCACTCCAGGCCAGTGTAGCATAACTTTGCGTACTATCTCTACATATTTCTATGGTACAACTCAAGACTCCTCTGCATTTGAATACAACCCGACATTTGACTGAATATTTTAAGTTAAAATCAAGTCACACATTATAAGTTCAATTTAAGTTCAACAAAACAGAGCTTAACACTGGGACCTTTTTTGACTCTATTACTTCTATGACTTCTATGTTTCATTCATTTCTAGAATGCATAACATATCTGTAAATGAAAATAACATGCATATTAGCAAACATATACTGTACTTTTAAAAATTGTTGTGTTTACTGTATGTTATAAATAGTCTATATGTAGACATTCAAAATGGTACTAATTTTAGTATCAACAGCAAATCTATTCCAAACTGATTAGGATATTATGGAATATTTTAAGTATTTTTATCATTTAGTCATTATCTGAGTGTCAAAAGTTTAATTAAAGAGGATATTAAAGTAATTTTATAATGATCAAATATTAATACAGGAAGCAAGGCAATTTGTCTGTGCTAATATTTCTTTAGCTGTGCAGCTGACGGGCATTTTATTGAGGACCCTCCCTGTGTTTTTTTTTTAACCACAGAAGCTCAACCCATTCAAAAACCACGACACAATCAGTCTTACAGTTCAGACATTGTGTTCAGATTCATCTAAGTATTTCAAATACAATAAGAAAAAAATCCCTAAAAATCCTTTTGGTAAAATACGTTCTTTGTGAATTAATTTGATATTCTGACAATTGCCTGTTTAAATTTTTATACTAACCCCCCCGAAAAGTCATTTACGTGAAACTAAGCATTTCGTTAGGCAGAAAATCAGGGTTACAGACAGTAAAACATTTGCGATGCGATTTTTAACACACAAGGTTTTGATTATATCCACCTATCAACCAAAACCTGCTGATCATCTCATTTCAGTGCTTAAACATTAATAACTTCAGAAGAGAGTCTTCAGAAATATCCCTGGCATAAGTATCGGTGAGGGGGAAAAGGAAAGACGCTGAACAGCATGTAGCTAAAGCAAACAACATGTGACACACGTCCATGTTTGATTCTCATTAATCCACTGTTGCTTTCTTGTCAGTAGACTTTTGTTGGCATATCAAACTTATAAATTCCATCTTTTTCGGAAAAGAAAAAAACTTGACAGCATCAGGAATTTAATCTTAAACAAGACCGACCATTGTCATTTGTGTGATATTGTGTATAGATTTTATGTTTTCCCATGACGATGAAAACCTTCCGAACACAATCCCGAACATTCTCGAAAAAGCTCTCGTAGAAACGTACGTTCGAAGTGTCGAGTAGCATTTAGCTGAAAAACTAAGCGGGCTACTCCTCCCCGCGATGCACTCGGACGCCGGTCATCTGGAGCATGCATGCGCCTTTTGTGCGACTCGCATTTGGCTTGCATTCGCAACGCGCTCAAATATGCCATTCAGTGCCTGCCGACACAGGATCCTTTCGCCCAAGTGGAACTTACTGTAAATGATATCGCTGAATGGACAGGAACCTGAGACATGGCATCTCTTGTTTCTAAGAGTACCCATTCCATACAAAGCCTACTTTTACTTTTTTGTATGCCATTCAAATTCCAGAGGGGGGACAATAGACTCTAAGTATAGCTACGCTCACGGGAGTTACTTCACGTCTAGGAAACCAATCAGATCGTACAGTCAATATTCAGGAACAGGATACTAATCCCATTCTTGCATTGCCGCATGATAAGATCTATCGGCGCGTCTGTCTCTGAGGCGTGGAGTGTCACTCAGGGCTGCTGATCGACACCCCACCTTATCTGCGTCACACTGACAGAGAGGTATCGGCTTTTTAATAAGGACATAGTGTATCACACGTATCCTCCCCTGAGCTCCTCGCCGCCATTCCGTACCTGTATGTTCTGATTAATGTATTTCTCTGCACTGTACACCCTAGAAATATACAGCTATTGAGCGTCGGTGTATCCTGGGTACTGCTGAGACCCCCGGCCCCCTGTTTCGGGTGATTTAGTTTCTGTGGTAGGGGCCAACAAATGTGGCACCTAACAAATTTGTGTATATCCCCAGAAGGCATATGAATGTCTTTAAAATACACGCACAAATTGCAACACATTGACTGCCGGCAGTCGTTTAAGCTTGTCTGTCGTTGACATTGTCAGAAATTAATAAATGGATGTCTGCTTGATAGTAAACACTGGCGAAAACAATTAAGACATGGATTCTGGTTATGACCATTTCAGAACTATAAGTGTGAGAAACACCTGTCTAATTTCCTTCTGAAGACATCTGGCTCTGTGTATATAAATGTTCTCTTTATAATAAACTTCCATATAATAAATGAACTTGTCCCACATATGGGGCTCAGTCGAGCAAGTAAATATAATTGCTGTGGTGTCACTTTAACTTTTACCACTCTAATTCCCAGTGGCTCTCAAACATACAGCCCCCAAGCCAAGTCCTCATATTCTCCATACTGCACAGTGGTCATACAAGACACACAAACGCCGCTTGACCGTCACGGTTGAAAAGGAACATTTTAAATTACAGTGCTTTTCTCATGAGTAAACTGATACCGGCTGCCATCCTTTTTTCAGTATCTTAGAGTGTATTGTCATTAAAATGTCTCTAAAGTAGAAAACCTAATAGCCGGCCCACTTAACCTGCAAGTCTCAATTTCAGCCACAAGAAGCAAATAGAAAGATCTTGTTCAAACCCCAGAAAGAACTTTGCTAAATCAAATTTAGTATCATTTTCAGGAAGATGACCTCTCTACCAATAGCAATCACATCAAGGCCCAGAATAATGTAGAAATGAAGGCAGTCCAGAAGAGCATTGATTCAGGACGAGCTGTAATTGATGGGAAACAGATTTCTGTAATTTTTTTGGTGGTTTTCTGTGGCACAGTCTGTCTTCGTCAGGGTCGTCACATGTGTATTACAGCCGCCTTGCCTTCATCTTAAATTCACCGAATGTAGAGCAGAGCCCACACAGCCTTTCTGCTGCAGCCTTTAACTCAATACGTGCCTTTTTATCATTCATCCTTTCAATGCAATCCCCCCCCCTCCAAAAAAAAAAAAAAAGATAATTGCATTTACCTTTTAAATGCTACGGTAATTTGCCTGAATTAAACGTGTTACATTTTCAGCAAATATCACGTTAAGGCTGACATCTTCATTCCTACTCACACTAAGCTGGGACAGAAACCGCTGGACAATGCTTTCCTAGGTCCCCCCCACCCCAGAAAACGCGATTAAATCAATCACAACCGCCGTTACTTAGATTCGCTTTAAGCCAGCAGAAGGAGTGATACTGTCAGTCTGCTAATTCCATGCATGCTGAGTCACACAGTTAGCATTGCCAAGTAGCTACTAAATTGTCCGGAAATGTTTTTGTCCCTGACTGGCTGGAAGGGTACAGAGGCTTGATGTAATAGTAAAGACAGACCAATAAACACGAAAGACAAAAGTATATAGTCTGTTAACTGTGAACAGTCTTGATTTGTGGCTGTGTATCTACAGGGTCAGTCAACAGGTACAATGAAACAAATTTTAACTTTTAGGATTGACTGCAGTTAAAGGCATCAAAAGGAGATTAGTCCTTTCACAGAAGATCTCCCATTACCAAAGCCATTTCACGCGTCCCCTAATGAAAAAAAAAAGAGGAAATTTAATCGATCGGGGAAATTGGGGGATAAAAATGCATGGCTGCTGTAGGACCCCCACCACGTGGCAGCCTTCCCGAGGAGGGGGGCACCCGCAGGATGAAAGGCAGCACTATGCTCTGTCATTTAGGTCGGTCTAAAGCGAGCAGCGGAAATCCCTACGCTGATGCAACTGAACTACACACCACCCCCACCCACACTCACGCTGTCCTAAAGATATCTGCCCTCTAGCACAAAGGATTCGTCAAAGGAGGACAACGACACCCCATTATGTGTAAAAGCAACAAAAACTGAAAGCGCTGGTTAAAGAGAAGAGACAGGAAAGGAAGTTGGGAGGGAGCAAAAATGTGGACTGGCTGAGGACTCCCAAGGATCGGATTAGCACACACTGGTCTAAATTATCAATAAAACCTAACGGATTACAAAATGTGCCGCCCCAGTATATTGTAATTATGTTAGTGTTGAGTAACCATGTGCTCTTTCTGCAGCAAGAGGGCAGTCTATTGCTGATCAGTATGACTAGACATTTACCAGTTCTTATAAAAGTTCCAGGGTTTTCCCTGGTCACTAAATAAAGCAGCAAGGAGCTACCAGATTGTTGTTCCTGGTTAAACCTCTAAATGAAGTGAGGCACCTCCATTGTCCTGATTTCCTGCAGATGATATGAGGATGATCTCTGCAATTCTGCTTACGGCGGGATCTTAACGTTGGGTTCATATGGCCACCTTTCAAGCCGCAAAGCTGTCCGGGAAATCACAGGGCCGCTCCCGTCCCGGAATACAGCAAGGTCTGGCCTGTCAGAAGTGGAAATAGTCCAGGCTTCATTTAATCTGTCTGGAACCCTTGGAGGGAAGTGGCATGTCCAGTTAATGGCCCGACTGAAAGCCCAGCGAGTGGGCGACTCAGCAGAGCCCCTGGCTTTGTCTTCGGGACATTCATCCATAAGAAAACGCCTTCCAGGGCTGAGCGGTAGGTATCTGACCACAGGAACACTAACAAGCTAAAATGTCTGTTTTTTTTTTATTATTTTTTTTTTAATCTCTTCAAATCAGAAGCAGGGTTAAAAGCTCGCCAAGGTGCATCTCGATTTAGTTTCGGATAACAGCGCACTAAAATGAACAAATCGTAAGCCCTAAAATGTAACATTTAACCAGGAGAGGAATGGAAATTGAAATAGAATGGCAAGGAAAGCTGAGATGTGACTCTGATGCTAATCGGTTTTCATGGTTCCTATGAGGCTGAATGTGAGACAGTGATACACCATGTTAATGTGGGAAATGGCTCTGAATCTAAGCATAAACTCGCCATGTTTAGCTCCACAGAGGCACCATCGCTGTGCCAGATATCATCCCTGAAAAGCACTTAGCCTAAGATCCGTGCCAGCGTGGCAGCCTTGAACCTGCCCCTGTCGCATGATAGAGCTATCACCAATTCCTGCCTGGGCCTCCCTACACGCTCAGCATTCGCGACAATAAAGGGGAGCGGGATCAGTGTCAAGCTGCTGCGACGCCATTGTTCTCTACAACACAGCAAAACACAGCCCAGCAGGAATCATTCTGTCCCTGCCGCCACAGCGGAGACTTTGGACCACAGGAGAACAGAGAGCCAACCTGGATGGCACTCAAGTTCTCACCCAGCTTTCAAAATATCTCAGGTAAAAACAGGGGCTCTTTAGAATTCATGCCCCCATGACACATCGAAAAACATATATACATACGACATATACACATAAACAGACCAGTGTGCGGAAGAAAAATAGAGGTTTTATATGTAAACTTTAACATGAAGCAACTGATATTGCAGATTACATAGATTTGTGTATTTTGCTTCCCATGTGGGAAGTGAGACCTATTTTCAAGGGACTTCTGGTTTTTTAGTTCTCCGGATATGACCGTGTGCAAGTAAAGTGTAGCTAAGCAGACAACGTGTTTTTCTTTTGCGGTTCAAGTTTGCGTAAACGGCCTGAGTACCCTCCAGGAAAAGGCAGAAGCTCTCACGCTGGTTTCGGTTTTATCGCACTGGTCTGTTTATGTGTGCATGTTTTTTTAGATACAGTAATCCCAATTCTTATATGTTTGGTAAACATACTTCATCAAAACACCCTCTGGGAAAAATACTGGCTACAGGATCATTTGGTCTCTAATCTCACAAGGAACCATATCTCCAGCGAAAGTACCCTTGAACCCGTGGCATCAGAAAAAAAGTATCTCTCCAGAATCTCCAAGATGAAATATTTTCTCTTTAGACATTCTGCAGTTGGAGTAGATTCAAAGATGACTGGTACTCCGTATTTTGCCAGCATATCTGGTTGTCATTAATCCATCGCTTTTGTTTGATGTGACGTTTGCTACTGAGAGTGTGCTAGACCTGGAGACTCTCCGGAGGTGGCGTGTTTTCCGTCTCCCAATTTTTAGCACAGCACTTAGTACATTCAAGGTCAGCTGGGAATTAACATCTGCTACTAACCCAGGGGAAGACATCAAATTTTACAGTGTGTGGTTCTGTAGATCAATATCTTTATAAAAACCGCAGTGGTTCAATCAGTGAAAAAAATTAGAAGCATGCACAAGGCACTGTTAATAAGGATTATTCCCACAGACTGCAGAATGCTACGGGACTTGCCCAGTAGGTGGAATGCTGCTTAGTTTTAGACATAAACACTGTGATGGGGGAATTTCAAAGTATTTACATACCAGAAGGGGAAATTAATCAACTACAAAAACCCTCAGCTTCAGCAAAGCATAAATAAATCATATCAAAATTAAAGCCGCATAAATATTCAAAGACTGGATGGAAAAATGCTATGTAAATAAAGTTTTTCATTACTATTATTATTCGTTCGATAATCAAAAACTGTGTGAATGAATCACATCTACAATCACAGCTATTACAGTGAAATGGTTTGGGGTGAAATGAACATGAATTCCTAAATTTAATAATGAAGATTTATAAACACTAAAGGTCGCCAAAGGTTCTAATATATTAAACGTTTATATAAAGTACATCCACACCCGCCAATAACATTAATTACTCACTAAACATTTCAGACTTTTTAAAATGTTGCAGAATTGCAGCATTTTTTTTCTATTGCATGAACAAGATTCAAGACAATGTAACTGAATTAGTTATGACCTCACCTACACTGTAAAATAGACATATCAAAGAAATTTGTGCTGTGTTTCTAAGGCAACATAAAAAAATGAAGAGGCATATTTACTAAAGTTTTTTGGTACTTATTAATAAATATTGTTATTAAACTTGAAGCCCAGTTAATTTAATCTGCATGTATAAATATATAAATACTCCCCTTAACAGAAATAAATTTTTTAAAAATCAATTAAGCAAATTTCATATAGTACTTATTCTATTGCTAAAAACTAATTATTATGCCTCAGTTAGATACAGATCCACTGCCTTCAGTAGGTAGCCCGGTGTTTTTTAACCTATTTTTTTTTTCATTATCTAAATCATAAAGAAGATACTGTGTGTAAACAAGACAGAACAACCCAAGCTGTGCAGACTATAGCAAAAATAATAGAGACACAAGGTGGTTTAGAAGTTAGTGTGTAAGCTTCACAGAGAAAGAATGCAGATGTCATAGAGTAACAGAAGAGCATGTACTTTCAGAAGTCATCTGTTGATGTGTGCTAATGCAGAGACAAGCATTTAGGAGGCGTCAAAATGAAAGGTGCTATATTTCCTGTGACTCAATGTGTACTGTGATGTGTTATGAAAAATTTTATCATTGCAAATTAACTTACTGTGAATGAAATTGACACTGAAAGCTGTTTTGAGTGTTTCAAGGTTTTTAAATCCTAGTTTCAACTTCTTCTTATTATTATTATTAATTATAATGATAATAAATATTATTATTATTAAAATATGCTATTTTTTAACATATATTTTATATATATTATATATCTATATTTTATGAAATAGCGCAGTATTGTATGGCAGTGTGACAGGAACAAAGAGAATTCAAAGGAAGCCGTCACAATTCTCGGTCTGGCATCTGAGAGAGTCCCACACAAGCACCACCCCCATCAATATCGCGAGGTAAGGGCCGACCGAGGACAATCACCTCTTCCCCCTAAGGAACCTCGCCGCTAACACAGCATCACAGCTGTATTCTGGCAGGGGGCAGACAGGGAGGGGCACGGTGACCTGGTTGCGCATTGGCCAGTGAGGGTGTAAATAGTGTGAAAATCCACAAGCTGCAAACTCCCGCCTCACGAATTTAACGCTATTCAAGGGTCAGCTGCACACCTGCCACACTGAGCACTGACTCAGCGCTCCTAGACGGTAGCTCTGCCTCACAAAGACCCCCGTCCCCCCCGTCACAGAAGGGTGTCTGATGGGTGCCATGAAAGGATGAACCCTAGCTCAGCGGCACCAGCTCAGGCTTTCCAGGGTGACTGAGATGCTTTTGCATCCGGATTCTGCACGGAGATCAGTGGAGGCCCCCGGCTGAGCCGACATAAGCTCAGAAGGTGTGGCGAGGCCACAGGGCCTGCTCTCCGGGGCCATTCGAAGAAGCGGGCGAGCCTGGGCAGGAACGGTGCGAGCGCTGGGGGTCGGGCGCGGGCGCCAAACGGCCGGGCATAGCTGCCCGCCGCGATGCTGCAGCAAGTCCGACCAAAGGCGGCTGGACTCAAGGGGCTCGGTGGGAGCTCGATACACGGTGGACAATGCTGGACATGAAGCTCTGCAGGGGCGCTGCCCTCTATCTGCCGTCACCCATATGATGTCAACGTGAGTGTTTGCCAGGGCAAAGCGCGTAAATCCTGGGGTACGTGCCCCAGTGAAAAGGGTCTCTATCTACACCCGTGGCGGCCGACGTGGTGCATAGACACCAAACGGAACCGTATGGCGGCGCACTTCCTGCGTCAAGGATTTTCCTAGCAGAGTCACAAACACCCAGACGGTGTGCCCATGTCCAATCAATGACATTTTGGAATGCCAGTTATGTGTTGGAATGGGCGGCGGTGAGGATGCGTCGTGGCACAATGGCGGTGAAGTTAGCAGGATCAACGACCCGGGGGGGCGAGCCAGTGATTTGGGTCGGCTCGACATGGTGAACTGAAGGGCACAGAATATCACCGCACACTGGTACTCACCGTGGTTGGAAAACTCTCCGTGCGCCCTCACATCCACAACGAGGAAGTCAGACTAACAAACTCTGCAAAGGCTGGGCTGTAAGCTCTGCCAGGGTCCTGGGGGTTAGCGGTACGATTCAGCTATCAGGCAGGCTATGTACTACAGCACTGTAGGTGAGACCAGTGTACACGCAGAATGTACCAATTTTGTACTCGTCTGAGATTTCTCCTGTACCTTTGAATGAGAGCTGACTCATTCATTCTGTCCTCTGATACAGCCTTAAAATATGAATCTGTTCAATCACAGTGGGCAGGAAAACTTGAAAATGAACTGGGTCACCAGATACTTTAAATAAATATGATAATAAAGCAGGACCCCATAAATTGCCAGGAGGGCTATTTGTGCTACGTCATGACAGCGACCTCAGACTATTACTATAGATGAATATAAATGGGAGGGCTGATTTATGCCGCACAGGGGCTGACACTCATCTCCCTCCTCATGATGTATTTCATTAATTAATGAAGCCATAATTACTCCTGGAAACAAAAATCTCAAAGAATAATAAGAAGGAAAAAACAGGTCTCAGAATTCGTTTAACTTTTTAATCTGAGCGTTTCCATTTGCAGGTTTCATATTGCCTTTCTACTGTCCATCTATATTTTAATATCCTTTTTTATTATGACACTGAGATGGCCTGGAGCACATTTTCAGACTGGGAGAAGATGCCATTCCTCAGTCTTGCCGGATAACTTTAAATACCTACATTAGCTTAGGTTTAAACTAGCTTATTATCCGAATGGTGTTTCTTAACCTGACACACGCCTCACTCTCTCGTCTAGCGGCCACGCGGGCATCGTTACGGCTGTAGTAATGGGTGAAATGCAGCTGGGAAAGCAGGCAGGCCTGGTTTTGAAAGCTGGTGTCCAAGATCTCGAAGATAGTGGACAGGTGACTGTGGAAGGTTTACCCAGCACACTCCCACTCTAAATGTATTATTATGTTTTGCAGTTCAGCCTAAGCTTCTTTTCCAGGGTAGCTCACAAATTTACCCATTTCTGCAGCTTGACTCTGTGGAATTCTGGTTAAGTGTCTCGCTTAAGGGCGCCCCAGCTCAGCTTCTGCTCACCCATGAGTTGGCTGCCGTCAAGTGAATAAACCCATCCTTTATGCACTACGCTGACTGTGCCGCTGGGGGGGGGGGGGGGGGGGGGGGGGGGGGGG
>JABFDZ020000050.1:20255786-20269987 GCA_019775955.2 Pollimyrus isidori
TTTAACCCCCCCGCCCGCCCTCTGTCTCCACCTCCCCCACACCCCCCCCCCCCCCCCCCGCCCCATGCCTCCTGTAAAAATGGTATACCCGTCAGTAATGTATAACAGCAACTGTGTGTATTTAAAAGTGCACATCATTTTCACGGTCATAAGGTTTTGATTTGTTAATCTTGTGCTTAACTTTTGGGGTTTCGTTCCCTGGTGTAAATAATCAAATGAAATATTGCACTTGTAGACATTCTAGGATTGTTTCTCGCTCAGTTGTAACATAGTAAATTCCCGTTTGCAGTTTTACTGTTTCTTTTCCCCGTCGCTCGCAAACCTCGCCGTGATTCCGACCGCGGCTTTCTTTCGTATCTCGATTATCCGCTCAGATTTCTCCTCCGCAGGCCTGTCAGCGCGCAGGCCTTCCATCGCCTGGCCCACAGGACCTGACCGTCTACAGTGGCCGGGGACGCGCGGCGCTAACGTTCCGATGCCTGAAATGTGATCTACTTCTGCTCCCTGACTCCCTGACTCCGTGTTCCTATTGCTCCTCCCGGACTGAAGATGTCAATAAAGCAACACCACAGATGTAGACCGCTAAGTCATGCAGTCTTCACAAGGCTTAACCACAGGATGACGGTAATTAGATGCAGCGACACATGTGAACACACCAACCGCCAATCCATACTGTCCATTCCTTCTCTTCTACTCAGTTACATTATTATTATATGAGGTGATTGCTTCTGCATGAGATGCTCTGTAGGATTAATACCGAGCACTTGATCCCCCGCCTTTTTATCACATGTGACATTTTGTGTTACTTCAAATCATAACTGCAGAGCAACTGCGCACGTTTTAAGTCAAGAGGGACCAGAGAAGATATTTATGACTTTTCTAACCATATTTTACAGCAAAAAATTATGAATGGTGTGGGGCTCGGCGGTAAGTGAAGCAAAACAGCTGGATGAAGCTTGCCTATAAGGTCCTGACATTATCAGACGCCACTCCTCTGTCTCTATTTATACAGGAAGAGTCGGCCGCAGGTGGTGAGAAGGTACATTTTGCTAATGAGGGGAGAGCAGAGCTGTTGGTGTCTGTGAAAAGGTCAAGATCTTTATTATAGGAGCAGCCATGAACCCGATCCGAGGGCCCTCTCTTAATCACACGCAACTCAAGTCACGGCTAAACCGAAAAGTTATATGGCTTCTTAAGCCATTGGCTGTCCTGTATGGGATAATAATGCAGTTATTTTAGTATAATCAATCAATCTACCGATGAATTAACTAATGACTGAAGAGGGCAGGAACGAGGACGTCACTACAGGATGATGTGTCGGGGGGGGGGCCCTTTCCAAGCTCTGCTGTCTTTGGTGCGCGATCGCAGACTCTGATACATACTGCTGCATTCGCGTCTATTGACATTCTATGTCATAGACTTTCAGACAGTTTTTATATCAGTAATCCATCCATCCATCTTCTGGAACTGTTTATCCTGCACAGGGTCACAGAGAGCCTGAGGCCTGCGCCCCAGGTGCTAAACATGAGCCAGGGAACATTCTAGATGGGATGCCAGTAAATCACAGGAACACAAGACTTCCTGCTGCACACACTCATACAGACAGTCACATACAATGGACAACTGATTCACTCAAGTGCATGTTTTTGGGTAGTGTGGGCTAGAGCATATACTGCTAATGGCATATGAACAAAATATTAAGTATTGTTCTTTGTCCAAGTCTGCTGCTTAACAAAACCAATGGATTTGTTAATAACTTTTTAATAATTCACAGTACATAAAACCTGCAGCAGGGCTTTTTGTTAATTTTCTTGTTAATTGCCTTCTGAAGTATAAATTGGTAGGTGCCAATTTGTGATGGTAATTGAGCCTACTAAGTACCTTAAGCAATTAAGGATTTTTGGTAAAAATAGGTCAGTCAATTGTATCATGATTCTATCCAGTGAATCAACTCTTTTTACTTTGTTAAACTAAAAGATTCATTCACTTTTTAGATGTCCCCCATGGATATTTTTCCACGATCCCCTTTTATGTTTAATAACGACACACTTTATTTTTGAGTTTTGTTTTTTTTTTCAGATCATTATGTATTGAACTACAGTAGCCATATGGATTCTTTCAGATATCTATACATCATTGCACTATAGGGGGTGAAGAAAGAGGCTATTTCAGTCATGAACAGCATGATATAGCTGGCTGAATGATAAATCACTCGTTTAATGCTGAACCACTCATTCAACAAACTGAACGAGATGAAAAAAACCAAGAGATTAAGCACTCATGTAACAAACTCGATGACTCATTGCACAATCTGAACGATGACGCAGAGAGAGCTAAACGAACGACTCAGTGAACGAACTGAACAGTGACTCACTCATTGAAGGGACTGAACGAATAGGCGCAGTGACAGAGATCGTTTCATTCATCCGAAAGGTTCCTTCGAAGTGAATAAATCGTTCACGAACGGCACAAGCTTATTCTCGGAGTGAAACTAGCAACATGAAGCAGCATAGCGATTCAAATCAGAGAACGTAGCAGGGGGGAAGGCAAGAAATGACCTTCAAGCCGGCCAGCACTGGCCAAAACAGGCAGAGGTCTGGCATTTTTCACACAAGCGGGACAGTTGAAAGTGTGAAATGTGCAAAAATAAATTAGCATAGCATGACAACATGGAAGAAGACTTGAAACTGAAGCAGCACAGATAAACAGCAGGTTCTGTGATTCAAATTCAATAGTTTCATTGTCACAAGTACTAAATACTGTTAAATTCTTACTCATATGTTACACATGATTGGTACACCGATTTACCTGTTTATTTCCAGCTACTAGCAAAATACACTTGATGATAAGTGACAGCTTCTGCCTGGATCATGTAATTGCATTCCCCCATTGTAATAATGACTTTTCACAAACTGGGACATAACCCAGAAGCTGTTTCTTAACCACCATGTTAAACAAAGTAGTATTTTTTTCTTATATACGTTGAAGTGTATACATTTTTATTCTTAAAATATCATCGGGAATCAAAATATTCATTATCGATTATTAGCTGATCATAACTTATGGATTTCTGTCAGTAACAGCTGACATCAGCCTTTCAAATGCGGCCCATATTGTTACAATCGTCAATATAAGAGCAGATTTCATACACATTCATTTATTCATAAATGGCTCAGTAATATGGCTGGATGAAAAATTATCTCTGATTTAACTCTGTGTTGGAAAACATTAGAAAGACTAAGCATTGAGTGTCTTTGGGGACATTTTAAATGAGTCTGTGAAGAACCTATGGCCTCATAACCACCAGAGTGGAGACTTCACCAAGCTGGAATGCAATTAAGTACAAGCACAGCTCTTAAAAATAGATACTGGAGATAAGTTCAAGTGTACTCGCTCACGGAATACTGAAAGGTCCCGCGGGATGTTAGTATACAGACGCCGTCTCAGTTAGCGCAGTGAATAACTGATCAAAAACCCAGAAAATCCACTTAAGTCTGATTTACTGATATCCTGTCTCTTCCGATCTGGCATTAAGTATTCATCATTCACAGTAGCTGGTAAACCGCCCTTCATGTTTTCGTGTGAATTCAGTTCGGGTCCGGCAATCTGAGAATCGTACTTACCCAGCGATGTTGCAACATCACCATGTTAATAATGGTCTTTTACTGAAGGAATGCGTGTTGTGAACTTAAATATGTAACTTTTAACCATTATGAAATCTCAGAGATGGGTCTACATGCTCAAGAAAATCTGAATTATCGCATCTCACCCGACTTACTGAAGTGCAATTTCGGTATTCGGCATAAGGTTATGCTGCATACTGACAATAAAGTACCAGAGCCTAAGGATGTACGATGAAGAATGGCAACAAGAAGAACTGTATATGCTTAAACTTATAATCACACTGGTACAAGAATATCCAACCTTTATGTTGAGAAGTCATTTCTTTATTGACGCAGACAAAGCCAAAGAATTCCTCCAGGTTGAAATTTCTTTATTGATGTGTAGCCAGCGGAAATAAATGAAAGTCTTGTGTCACTATTATTAGGTCTATATTACAAGGTTGGCCTTGCATGCTGGGATTAAGCACACAAAAGTAATAAAGAAGATTATTTGCACCATGTACACTTCCAGTGTCAGGCAGGAAGATAAACCACAAACACATGCATTCTGTTAGAGTCTTATTCTGTTCTGATGAGAAAATGCTCCTTCAGTATGCACTCATCAGGTATTACCGCTCACAGCAAGCTAATGCAGTTAAGTTGACCATCACTTTGAGAAGCAAAGCTTCTTACTCAGTGTCCAGAATTATGAGCTATCTGAGTGACACTGGATACCCGGGTTATACAGGATACAAGGCACAAAGCATGCCTTTATTGGGAGATTAACCCCACTGTGAGGCATCTAAGTAACCACTCAGGCCTTGTACAGCCAAGCTCATCATTAAAAGCTGGTTCCTGTCTAACAACAACAACCTAGTGCCTTCCCATAAAGGGGCACTGATCGCATAGGCTTCAGCAGAGCCGGACGGTGAATAATTAAAGCAAGGTAAATTACACCAAATACTTTAACTTAGGTAGCGGAAGAGCTAATCTGTTCCAATCCCCAGAAGAGTAATAAAGGAACAACGGATGCTTCCCCAACAGAAGAAAAAAACCATACCCCGGTGTTTTCAGCTAGTCTACCTTCTGGCAAATAAACATGAGCATATAATAGGTGCCCTGTTATTGAGTATAATCATTAATGGCAGCTTTAAAGTAGCTGGCGGTGAGCAGTTTGGAGCAGCAAGCAGCCGGACAGGCTGTTTATTTTGCTCGAAGCCCTTGGGAAATCAGATGCTCGAGACCTGTTGGCGTATCAGCCGCCGTGCCCATATTTCTGTAGCACTTCCCCACAGAAATCTCCTCCGGGTTCTGATCACCGGCTTGCTGCTCCCAGTTAACGTCTCCCGAATCCTGTCTTGACATGCGGGCGGACGTATGAAGTCAGCGAGGCCGACCCGAAAGCAGCGTCTGGTCTCCCGTCACACACACAGCACACCGCCACGCGTGTGTTGGACTGACGTCTATTTTTAGGGGAAGCCGCAGTGTAGGAATCGCACATTTCGCAGGTATGTTGGATTCCCCGGCTGTTCACTTCTTTGTCAGGCTGGTAGATGTCAAGCCTAGAGTTGGTCCTTCGCTTTGGTTTGACTTGCCTGCAACCACTACAGCCTGACAAATGGGTGATACGACACTATCCTGACACTTCTCAGCCATGTTATTCTTCATCATACTACACATAAATACTACATTCTTATTCATGTATGCATGATTTTATCAAGTCCATTTATACTTATATAAAGATATGACATTTAAACATCTTTATAAATGCATATTTTAAAGGTACAATGTTTCTCCCTTATGTTAAATGCATTTGCTTCCACTGTATAACAAGATGATCACCGACAAACTCCTGCAGTTGAGTGTATGTATCAAGGGGGAAAAAATGATTAAAACATACAGAGGAGTTATGTATCCCTACTGTTTACACACTGTAGCATAAACAGTTATTGTTCCCTGATAGAGCACTCACTCCTGCAGATGAATGTACTGTATCATCGGTGTTAGGCAGAGAACATCGAGTTATGTCACCTGATGCATTGCCGCTGGCATGAAAACCACTGTAGACCAGCCAGTTACAGTAAAATCAATGGTATTATGTTAATAAATACTACCGGAAGTAACCTGCCGTTAAACTTCACGGGTAGGTAAATCCGTGCTTTTCATGGCTCTTGTTTCACCCTAGCAAACGCCCGGAACAGCAGAGCGCGACACGCAACATCATGCCGGATCCTCCAAAATCTTGGTGCCTTTACCAGATCACCCAAGGCCACCAAATGTTCCATGGGCACGTCACTGATCAGTTTACCGATTGGCCATATCTCCAAATCGTACGCGTACTACAATGGTGAATTGCAGGTGATGAAGTTGCTTGGAAAGCAACGGAGTGCAATCTTCAGCATTCAGAACGCCACAGTACACAGCTCAGTTGACATTTACAGTTGGGGTGCATTTAGGCCAAATTCATACATATTGCAAGTCATGTTTGTTTTTTTTTCCAATACTTTAATGCCACTGGCAATATGTATGTGTCAAAGCATTAAGGAAATCTCTGTGGGATATCATCCTGCATCTTTCATTCCACTCACAACACAAGTATGCCTATCTATGATATTCTTCAGCACTCCAGATAAAAATATGATTTCTGACATAAGTCATCTTTCGCATTCGAATTTCCCTGGTAAGCATTTTTAACTAAGAGACTTTCACTGACTACAACTTGTGAATTAAACTGAAATGTCACTGCAAGTGATCGCATGAGTAGAATGTTTCCAGAAATCTCATTTTAAAAATATTGCTCAACATGAAATTGGTTGAAATGAAAATGTAACCCCAATATAATATACCGTGATATTTAAGAGTTTGCGTTTCCTCAATGGCATTTATTTATGTAGAAATTTTGACTTGCAGAAGAGAATTGAATTCTGCACTGAACTGTCTGTCACATGCACAAATTTTGCCTTTAAGCAATGTAATAATGGAACATGGAGGACTTTATCCTCTGGTCATAGAGTAAAATTTCATTGTACCAGTTACTGTACCCGTGAGATCACTTAAATAGCATCTAAAATTGTTTTTTTTTTTTTAAAAAAAAAAAAAAAGAAATACAGTAGACAATGTTGATTTTCTGCCTGCAGCTTCTACTTCATGCTTTTCAGAATTAACATTTACTCGTGTTCCCTTTAAGATGAAGTTACAACAGTGAAGTCAGTTTCTTGGAGAGGACGCCCAAGTTGCGCTATGACGGAGCATAATTCTTAACAAAATGTTAACGACTGAAAGTTAACTGAAACGGAATGTTATGTTTTTGCAATGATTTGAAATATGGAAAATCTAGCCAAGGAACACCGTAAGACCTACTCAGTCAAAACTCCGTGTCCTGAAATGTCGCAAGGCTTCATGTCGTCGAAGAGTTTCGTTGTATATGAGTCACTGAGCATCAGGTTAAGCCACTGAACACACTGAGCCAGAGCCCAGGACCATGAAAGAAACGCTAGCAGAAGGTTGCACTGGAAATGTAAATGATCATCTGCCTTCCGCTGCTCTTTCCTCCTCACCAGTCTCACTTCTGGCTCTGCAGGGCCTTTTATTATTTATTTTGCAGCCTTAATTCCTTATTACATAATTGCTTCATTTTAACCCCCTGTGGGAGAGACACAGCACTTTGAGATGTCAGATGGCAGAGCTGAAACAATTCCAGCCACTTGTTAAGCACCAAACAACATAGACGTAACTAGTACATAAATGTTGACACTAGATAGATAGATACTGTAGATAGATAGATAGATAGATAGATAGATAGATAGATAGATAGATAGATAGATAGATAGATAGATCTGTACGTTTAATATGTGTCAAAAGTGAAGGTATCCACTTCTCTTAATATTTAAACGTCTCCTTTATTATAGCCAACTATCGTAACTCGCAACGCTTCACTTGCACAGTGAAAGTGTATAAGTCTGCTATTCCTTGTACACTGCAAGAATGCAATAATTACCCCCTTTGGTCATATTTATGCTTATTACTAATGCTACTAATGCTTAAGTTTTTAGTCCCGGTCGTGCCTGACCAAAATGTTACTTAAGCCGCGATGGTTTTACAGGCGGCTCAGGGCGCAAAGGAAACGACGGAGACTTTCGATTATGCGGCACTCTTAGTTCTGTAGCACTTACAAGGGAACGCCTGCCCTAAGTAGCAGTACACTCAAAAAAAATCAATAAGCAGTTTCGCAATCAATATGGACAGTACTTACATATGGTTTTTTTTTCAAACTGCATTTAAAACCGCAAAAAAAATTCAGCGGACAGAAAGTTCATTCACCATAATGTTTTGCCTTGTAAATGCACAACGATTCCTAAAGGTCGCTTGATTTTCGGCATTATTGTTTGCCTGTACTGGTCTTCGCAATAGCATGCAAGGAAAACTACTGTGGATTAGCCTACTATAGCGGTCGCAGAAGGCATACTGTATGCAGAGCGGTAGTATATGTATCTATATGTATAATACAAATCATTTATCTGGCATCTCTAATTAGTTACTGCAAATTACTGGAGTATGACATCTACGGAATATTACGCATATAGTACGAAACACTTTCAATTATGAGGTGGGAATGGTGTATATGTCAGTAGCGAGACACTTTCCACCAGTTAGCGATTTCTGTCACTTAACATAAAGGTTTTGAGACTCTGCAGTTACCGGTATAATCTACATGGCACGAGGGAAAAAACAGTAATTTTTATACTGCATGAAAAAATGATAGCGTTATATATGCAAATATTTTGAACAAGTATCCGCGTACATTTTTTCCTACATTTAAAGGAGCAAACTTGGTGTGTTTGTCCTGATGACTATCTTTCGCCTATAAATTACAATATCAACATCACATAAATCGTACTGGCAGTGACATATACTAACGTCATACTAGTGAACTCCTCACGCGGTTCTGAAAGGCAATATAATAACAAAATTATTCGATTAACATGAGTGTGTTAAATATATTTACCTTGGTCTAATAGACGTAAGGAATGATGGAAAGAGGGATCGAGCGAATCCTTCTCTGCCATCAGCTCCGGTAAGTACTTTTCGCTATCCATCTTCGCCTGTGCTTTCGGTCCAGACAAAAGAGAACGGGTGAAAATAATATTCTGAAGTAACAAAAAATATATATTTTCCGCCTAATCCCGTCAGCTACCCTACCAAAAATATTAACAATATATATTCGTAATAAAAAATAACAGCAACAGTGGCATTGAGATCCGAGATCACAGCATAACAAGTATTTGTTATCCTGCACGGAAACTGAAGATTTTCCTCGTTAAAGTAAAAATTCCTTTATCCCATCGGAGGCGTGTTCACCATGCGGCGCTTTACTTACAACAGGGGCAACCTGGAGATCCCTCTCCGCTGTAAACAGGCTTCGTGGCTCCGCCTCTTGTTACCACTAGCAACGGAGAACCACCCCCTGCCCCACGCCATTGGCTGCATTTTATAATGGCACTCCATTGATTTCCCGATTATTTTAACGTCAATCATCCGGTGAGGCGGGACTAAAGTGTGGACGGGCTTCGAGCGCATCTGGCGTTGTCCATGGTGCTGGCACGAGATGCTCATATCCGAGCACAGATATAAGGCGTTAAATATGCACACATTTTTAAAGCAGTGTGAAATGTACGCAGTGCAACAGATAAAACCCACCATCGCTTTGCTTTGTTTAGGCTTACATGATTTGCACCAGAATATAATTGTTTGTGAAACTTTTAGTAAGTTAAAAATGTTAGATGTAAACCCCACTGACTTGTTCATTTATGTAAAAGTTTAATTTGTCAGTATATAAGAACAGACAAAATTAGAATTAGAGCAACACTGCAGTAATATGCTTATTTGTTTCTAATGTGGAAATTGTCTGGCGTCACGCGGGTACACAGATCTGATATACGGCTAACACTGATGAAAACTCATTTAAGAGATCTCGGTAAACTAAATATATATGCAATGCACCAACAACGTTACTAGTAGACACGTTTAACTTATATATATATATAGCCTATCGATACTTGATTTTTTTTATGATGATGATGATGATGATGATGACCAAAGCAAATGTGCTACATCTGCTATAAGTAAACGCAGAGAAATAGAATTATGTGAGTAAAACTATACTCTAAGTGTCCCTAAACCTCTCGGACTTGTATACTGTATACTAAAGAAAAAAACAAAAGAAGGTTCCGACATGACTGATGCATATGGTTTTATGATGAAATTGAATATGTGCCGGGTGCTTGAAACCAACTTTGACCTCAATCCCCTAATTAGTTTGGTGAACATAGCTATAATAATGTCCACAGTCGACTAAATAAATGCAACGTGAACATTGATTGTGATGGAAATCTGCCCATTTAAAATCGATGATAAATGCTGGCTTTGACTACTTAGAAAAGTCATTATTGTGTTCATTGTAGAGAGAGAAAGTTCGTCAGATCTTCCATTCTCTGTCTATACTGCTATACGAATATTCTATAGATTATAGACACAACTGTCCATTTGGTCAGTGCGATGCTTATCAAGATACAAAGCGATTACATCTGTTATTAAGAATTTTCCATTTTTTTGTCGTAACATAAGCTTAAATCCTAAGAGAACATAATGAGTTATTCTCAGGACGAGGATATGTGGAGGGGTGGACTGAGGGGAAAAAAAAACGTTTCAGAACTCAAGAAAAAAAAAATCATTATTTTGTGGGAGACACAGGAAACAAAATAAGGTTTTCACCGAGCTTGGGTGGGCGATTGCCGGCTGGTAGGCAGCGGTTATGTAATTCAGAGAACCAGAGGTTGCGCAAAGTATTTTCATTTCAAGAACAATGATGAGTGACCGGAGGGTAGAATTCGAAACCTGTTATATATAGTTATCTGCTCGATGCATATTCTTCAACAAAGTTAGAGGAGCCACTATTCGTCAGCTTTTATCCTTTCTTCTCCAAAATAACCACGGGCGGTAATCAACACGAGATGGACAAATGATCATCAGATAAGATGCGTAATGCTATACAGTTCTGAATTTCTAATAACGTACCTTTCTTGCAGAATAAGGATGAGTTTATAACTTAAAACCACCCGATATATGTATTACATTTTTATACAGTACAAGCTGAAATGTTCAGGTGTTATTTAGTTACAAGTCACAAAAATTAAAGTAAGATCACATTTTGTGTAAAAATAATCCTTGATGCCAGTATCTCTGAGGAAAGCGCCCCAATCTATTGGCAGGTTCTGCTTTGCTTGCTCGTTCCAACCACACATACATATTTCCGACATCAGGACCCTTGTCAAGTAATTGTCTCGACACCTGTTTACTAATGTTTTGCTGTAAGGAAAAAAAATAACCTGTTATGAAACAGCTTACAGTTTAATCTGAATCATGTAGTGGTAAAAAACAGGCTCAAATGCAGTAATCTCCTTTTCAAAGAAGGAATTATTTATATATTTGCCGGCCATCTGCTACTGTTCACAGTCTTCTTAGAGCACATCCTTGTTCTATATGAATTGACTTAAAGTAAAATTTCAAATAACAACACTGTAACAGTGCATAATCGCACATCTGCAAACTATGGAATTAAAGATGTTAATATTTCCAATTGACTAATAACCATTCACTTAGATCAGGCATCATCTTTGACATAGGAACAGCCTTAGTTATGTGCTATGATGAAAAATTTAAAAGGCACAGTCTGGAGATGTCAGAACAAGTAAGCTGACACATTGACATCGCCTCGTTATCAGACCACCATCACCTGTTCTGCACAGGGGTCTCAAATGTAACACCTGTCCTATAAATATAATATCGATTGCACTCATTTTTCCTATATAAAAGATCCTTATGCGTCATATTATGATAGCAGATCAGCCTTAAAGGGAATTCCCTGTAAACAGCCCAGGATATTTATGACGATTGCGAAGAAAAAAAGTAACCAAATACAAAAATACAACTGTTAATTTCAGGTACCGGTAGTTTATGTAAGTAGTTAGTATTTGATTAAGTAATTTCAAGCCATTTTAAAAATCTTTGCAGAGAAAAGGAAAAATTACACATGTTGTGTTTAGGTTTGCGCAATTACTAGATACCTAACAACATTACAGTTTGTAGAACTATTTTTATAACCGGAGACTTTTATACGCTTTGTTCCCAGGCAATAAACCACATAACAGCAGACAGTTAAATGCAGCCACCAAAAAATAAAATAACTATCTACCCTGAGGTATCCTCAGGAGTCATTACTGCAGGATGGGTCTGGCAAGAAGATCGTGTTTTTAGCTTATTTATCATGTTTCCAATTACAGCAGCAATCTAATGCTCATATTCTCCGTGTCAGAAATGTAAGAGAGTTCAGTGCTATAGTTTTGAGTATAGATCTAAAGTCAGATTCCTCCTGTATTTAAATTAGAGGGTGAGGCTTTCTGGTGCAAAACACTAAAGCCTGCGGTATTGTGTGGGACTGATTACCATGTTTGAAGTAACAATACTGCCTCCTAGCGTTTACATGAACGACATAGACTAGAATAATAGAAGCAATTTCCCTGCCTATTATTTCAAACTATCCGTGATCTGTACTTTTCCGCTATTGTTTTTAATAAAGGCGCAAATGTTATAAAGATATATTATAATGAATGTATAGATAATTAATGATAACATCAAAAAAGTTTAGCTTGTATAATGCTCACGTAGTTCTCTTTTCGTGACAACCCAGTTGTGAAATACAGGCAGGAATTCACAAATGTAAAGTTGTGAGTTTTCACAACGCCCGGTGTCTTTTCACATTTAAAAATACATTAAAAACATTGTGCAATCTAATGCAAATCTTTCCGCAGATTAAATACACATTTAGCAACTCCTCGATGTGCACACTGGTGGGATTTGCAGATATTCTGCAACACTCCCCCAAACCTCTCCAACTCCTAGTACCCCCGAAAACTAGGGCTACACTGCCGGCTGATAAATTACAGCGAGCTTTAATTGTACATAATCACTTCAGTGAACACAAACACACTGTGCCTTCCACATTTAACTACCATATTATATGAACTGGTCCAAGAATATTGCCACCATGATTATTTTGGGCTCGTAAAATTGCTCCTTTTTCCTCCTGACAAAGAATCTCCTCTCTTCCAGCGAGGCGCAGAGTGAAGGTGATTAATTGAGGGGGAGGGGGGGGGGGGTTCTGGAGCACTCTGGAGCACTCTGCCAATGAGGTGAACACGCACACACGCTAAATAGATATTCAGGGGAATTATGCTGCCACCCAGATCCATCAGGGACATTGATCAGACATCCTGATGCCACGTATGCAGTCCCCATCTCTCGTCCTGGAAGTGTGTGTAAAAGAAACCTAATGAGAACCTGTCAGCCAGGCCTGGGCAAACAAATCAATGGCCCTGGAAAAAAGTGCTCCCAAGGTCGACGTCTGTCACCTGCCAGCAGTCACACGCTGAAACGCCAGCGGAGGAATGCAGGGTCCCTTTCGTCCAGCAGGAGAGGAGCAGGCCTGGGGGACAGTGGGAGGCCGCATTCCTTCCATTCACTTCACTTGCTGAAAAGCGAAATGACCCGCAAACAAAACTAATTTCTAGAATGTTCTGCATTTAAAAGCAAGGGGAGTGTTTTGTGTGGAAGCCGATCTGAAATGGGTGGCGCCTCACCCTGCAGACACAGCAGTGCACTCGAGGAAGGCAGAGCGAGGGGCCACCGTGCCGATCTCCGATCCGCGACTTGCAGCTCGGGGAGACGCGGCCCTGTTCCCGCGTCCACGGAAGGGCACCTTGGCCCACGGAACCCCGAGCGGCTCCCCATCCCCGCCTCTCCGGCAGCGACGTCCCATTAAAGTGACAGCAAAATTGCTACTATTTGCTGTTTCCGAGAGCAATCGTCAGCATAAACCCAAAATGGCATCATTAAAGAATCACGGGCATTATATAACATCAAGTACCGGAACGAGATCGGAAGCGTGTGTTTTCTGGGTACCCTGAAAGAAGTAAAACGTAGAAAAGGTTCTTCGAATTAAAGTCACGGAGGGGAAGCTGTAAAATGAAATGACAAACGATGACAAAAAATATATAGTCTGTGGCATTAGGATGACTGAATCATGGCTTCGTCTTTAGTAATGATAATATACAGCATATTGCCCTGTGATGGATTATACAATGCCCCCTGCTGTCTGGAATGGGCTTCTGGCCTGCTATGAACCTCTGGAGTATGAATGGATCATGCAGAATATGCAAACAGACCATAGTCGACAATAAGCTTGTAATAAGCAAACTGATAAGTATTTAGAGCTGTGATGTGGTATTCAGCACTGTTACCTTACACCTCTGGGACCTGGGTTCAAGTCACCACCATGGTTCCCAGTGTGGAGTTTGCATGTTCTCCACATGTTGTCATGGGGTTTTCTCCGGGTGCTCTATTTAATTGCCATTACTTAATTGCCTGTAGCTGTGAGTGTGCCCTGTAATGGGTTGGAACCTCCCTCTTCTTGGGTTGTTCCCTGCCTGTAGCTGTGATTGTGCCCTGTAATGGGTTGGCACCTCCTCCTGGGTTGTTCCCTGC
>JABFDZ020000050.1:20274214-20287673 GCA_019775955.2 Pollimyrus isidori
GCAGTTCTGAAGGCGAAAGGGGGTCAAACACTGTATTAGTATGGTGTTCCTAATAATCCTTTAGGTGAGTGTATATTGCATTACAGAAAAGAGCTTCATTGGTGCTTATGAAGCACTATAATCAACTATAATGTCTTATGACTATCAGTAGCCTGTAATGCTTTATCAATTGCTATACTGTACTGGCCATTATAATGTATTATGAAGTTATCTATAGTGTATTATAGACGAGAACTTTAATGGAGCTTATGAAGCATTATAATCAGCACTGTAATGTCTTATGACTGTCAATAGAATATGTTGCAATGTTTTATTAATTCTTTTTCTGATCCTAATTAAGTGAAGTGCTACCCTATATACTTTTTACATGATGTAATATATTGCTAATACATTTCCATGTATTCTGCATAAATATCAGTAGTACTGATAACACCAGCGATCATCGTATTGTTAGACTTTCCAGGACGGTATGGCCACTTTCCACTGAGCGAATTTGTTTTCCTCCAATTAATCTTGCTCCCATTGCAGAAGCTTTGATTGGGCAACACCTGCCTCCAGTGTCCATGAGGCAAAGTTAACTTTTGATTGCGTTTGACGGCTGGATCGCCCCAGGGGGGGGTCAGAGCCAGAATTATGTGCGTTTTATGGTTACACCAAAACAATTTAAAAAATCATCTCTACTCAAAAAATGTGTGTCAGACTATCTTGATCTATTGATATGATCTATTTTGTTTTTCAGTTTTTTATCACCACTATTAATTACTGTTATGAATTACTGCTATATTTTGTTTCATGTTCCAAATTAGTTACAATTAAATTTCAAAATCTAAAATAACTCAGAGGAACACTAAATCATTGCATGTAATAACTCTGGCTTAAGTGTTACTTAGAGCATTTATATTTACAACAAATGCAACAAATGATCACAAATGCCGCGCAATCCCATGTCGCACATAAAATTGGCAGCGAGCACAGCTCCTTCAATTCCAAGTCTTCTCACCTTATGGGTTCGTAGGAACAGGGAAATGAAGGTAATCACTGGAGATGTCTTCTGGTAATTGCAGGAAAATATCTCATTGCAAACGTGCAGGTGACAGAAGGGTGAGTGTCAGCTTGATAAAGATCTTTAAAGCTCGCCTGTCTCTTGCTGGATATCTTGCAGCGAGATAAAGGGGCTTTTCATGCCTCAGGGTTTTCAGAAATACAAAAAACAAGACAGAATGTCTAGTTAGGGGTGAAATGAAGAGAGAAGCATTAAAGGTAATATGCACCAATTGTTCTGTATAATTTAATGTTCTACACCCCTATGATCTTCTGAAGTTAAGATTTTGCTGCTACACATTTATGGTTTTTAAAATGCATGGAAATAAGGTGGAAAAAAAAACCTCATTAGCCAATGATTTCTTTTTTGAACTGCCTCGTATATTTTACCATTTTCCATTTTGTAAGGCAAATATTTTACCAAAGCAGCTCAGGAAAAGCGTTGAAGTTGAAGCACACAGCGGCTGGGCTCCTCAGATCCTGGGCTCCTCAGATCCTGGGCTCCTCAGATCCTGGGCTCCTCAGATCCTGGGCTCCTCAGCATCCCCATTACAAGATTATTTTCCTGATACACTTCCTGCTTCACCAGGAAACCTGCAGCAGTAACTGAGCTCACCCATTCCTCCTTTATGCCCTGTGTAGTGACGTGGACATAAAATCATTTCAGAGGTGTGGGATGAAAGAGCACAGCGCACCTCCTGAATTACTGGTAAATAATACAAGCCTTCCCCTGTATGGCATTGACCCTAAATAAACCTTGAATAAAACCAGAAGTCATTGCTGGTCAACAATTCTGGGTATTTTTCTTAAAATCTTACACTTGATTGTTGTAAAATTTGTGCAAATAACATACAATAGCTAAAAATGCATTTAGATAGCACTCTCTATGATGATTGTCTAAAAGAATCTATGAATTCATTCATAGCACATTATAATGCATCCATAAAGCATTGTAAACATGCCTATAAATATTTATAAAAAGCATAACATATTATAGTCATGTTTATTATGCATTATACATGCTTTATCAAGCTCTCATCTATAACGCACTATAGATACCTTCATAATGCAATACAAAGCATCTTTAGTTTTCAAACTAAACCATTATAATGTGCTAACGAAGGTTTTCTATAGTGCATTATAGATGAGAGCTTCATTGGAACTTCTGAAGCATTATAACCAGCTGAATAATGCCTTATGACTGTCAGTAGAAGATGGTGTAATACTTTATTAATTCTTATAACGATGATTATAATGCCATGCATTATGAGAAGTGTTACCATAATTTCTGTCATTTCAGTGTATTTTTGTGTTGGGGACAGGGGTTATTTGAATTTGCGTTTCACTTTATTCAGTTAATCCTCTAAAAATGGCATTTGCCATCCAGGGCTTGGTAAACTATTACATGACAGTAAAAAAAAAATAAAATAAAAAAGCAGCTCTAGAGATTATATCATTATTCTCATTTCACACAAATCCAGGGAATATACCTTCCTGCTATAACTGTCCATTAATGTATTTTTTTCCACAAGGGGAAGTCGAAATGATGAAAAGCAACCACGGTCGGATGTGGCTGATGTTAATACTTCCCAAGAAGAACGCCGCTGCTTTCAATTCGGCGGATTCCATAATTTCGCCAGCTGTCAAGACTCATTGTTGTAGCTGTTAAGCTTCATGATCAGCCAGTGCACTCAATTACTGCCGACATACCAAGCTCTAGGGTACTTCAAATAAGTGGAAATGTCGTTTAGCAGGAGGAATTCTAATCCTGTCAGTGCAGCGGAGAAGACTAAGACCCACCCTTTAATATCTGGTAACCCACATCAGACCTGAATACATCTTTTTTAGTTTTTTTTTTTTAAATCAATGGTAGGATGATGCAAGGAGGGAACATGGAAGCGAAGATCTGAACTGGTAATAATACATTCATCAAAGGGGTTCTGCAGGGTTCTGTGCCGTTGTATCATTCACAGGAAGAGACGCTAACCTGCTGCCCCAAGGCCGTCTTTGCCCTCTGTACACTGGCACCAGTGCTTTGAGAATGAATTAATGAAATCTCAAAAACACCACACACTTTGTCAACATGGCCTTCAGGGGAATTTTAAGAAATCTGCATCATCTGGGGACTGTTAGCAAGCAAATGGGGATGCCCTCTTTATCGGAAAGGGAACTTTTTGAGGTCTGATGGAACATTCTTAGCAATAATTAAAAATATATATATAAACAGAGCAACAATAGTTTGACTCCACTCAGTTAAAGAATTTCAGTTCAAACTTAATATTCAATAACAAAAAATGACAAGCTGCAAATAGGAAACCCATTTTTTTATGTTTTAATATTCTCTTCATCTTCTTTCTACATCTTATTCTACGGACGGTTTTCTGCCGCTGATAATCCAAATTGCAGTGTGTACGCTGCTTAAAGGTCCCAGATGTTAATATGTAATGTATTCCTGTGATGTGCAGAAGGGTTCCCTTGGCATGACGTTAAAACTGACATCTCATAATCCCCTCTAACAGCAACGCAGGCCGAAGGTGATTAAAGGAGATGATTAAGCCCAACCTCCAAGGCTGAAACAGAAGTGTGCAGGGCAGCTGCATTTAATTTCTGAGAGAAAATATTATTTGGTCCAAAGAATGATCTAACCATTTAATGTGAGAACCTTTGAGTAATAAAAACAAAATGTGCAGTAACTGACTTAATAGAGGAAGCATGCTACTTAACAAACTTGAGATCAGTATTTCACTTGTTTTTCATTACGTCTTCCTTAGGTAGTTCATTCAGTAGTTCACAAAGGTCTACAGAATTAACATAGTAAAAAAATATAGTAGGTTTACAATAAAACATTATGATTCATTAATCATGAATTATCGTGAAATTGGTATGTAATTAACACTTAGTTTGTGGTGAATTAATACATAAGTAATAGCAAACATTTTTGATGGGACACAAATAATATAGTTTATAATACAACTGTATTATAAATAATACAGTTTTATACCTAACCATCGTCATCTGTTCAATTGACCAGTGGAGCGCAGCCTCATTCATGTGGGAGATTGAGCCTTGTGGCATATGGGGCTACGTAGCCAGAGGCCAACATGTGTCAGACTGGACATGCTGGCCCCTATCAAACATTCAAAGCACCTACAATGGGCCTGAAAGTATTGGCACTGGATTTTGGCAGTATGGAAGAAGGTCGCCTGGGCCATCAAATCCTGATTTCAGTTCCGTCATGTGGATGGCCAGGTATACGTGAAGCGCATGTGGAATGCATAATCATCACCAAAATGATCTGCGACTTGTGACATTGTAGCCCTTCTGTTGGGTTGTACCAGACAGGGCAACCTTCGCTCACATCTGGCTGCCACCAGATCGTGGTTTTTCCCTCCTCGGACCACTCTCCACAGCTGACTGTGAGCAACCCAAAGGCCCAGCCTTTTTGGAGATGCTCTGACTCAGTCATCTGGCCTTATAAGAGTTAATCAGGTCTTTACCCTTGACCATTTCTACTGCATTCAACACGTTGATTATTAGTACCAAAAGTCGGATTACCAAATATATCCCAGACCTTGATATGTACTATCCTGTGTCCCTTGGGGGTGGTAAATGTTCTGGCTCCTCGCTGTATATGTATATATACAGCATATACGTTTGCACTGAGCTCTATGTATATTTATATATGTTGTAATTCAACACGTTAAAATGCTACAGATCTTCCATGCTTTGCTATCAATAGCAGCAATTCCCTTAATGTCACATTTGGGACTATGCAACAATTTGCTTCAATTTGAAGACAGTATCGATATACTACCAAAAACGATTCATAGAGGATGAGGAGGCATTTCATCTCCATTGAATGTAATAGAATATGTTCAAATGAGATGCCTACCATTAATAATGTGTTTATAAAAAGCATCAGTTTTCATTAAAGTGCCGTGCAATCCACAGGGAGAAGGTACAATCCGCTCCCTAATTGATAATGATATATTGATATATTTTAGTCTTTTGTAATATCATAAACACATAACGATTGGAAATGTAACCTCTCAGATTCTACAGCGGTGAGCCAAATCTGTATTTTCTTATATACCTAACTTACTAGAATGATTAAACCATAATCATTTAAAATAGCTATATAATTAAGACTTTCATCATTTCCACGCTGTGATAAAACAGCAATGCTGCAATGATTTTCTGTTTTCCATGTGCTCTCATTTTCAGATGTGTGAATGACATGCATCATTCCGATTTGTAGAGACCAACATCAGTGGATCCATCGATGTAAAAAGTATGCTGTGATTTTCTACCTGTGCAAATCACCAACAAGAGTAATTAGCAATGTCTCATTACAAATAATATTAGCAGAAGAAGGGAGGCAATGTGAGATGCTTCTCACTTATAATGTCTATTAGAGTTGCTTGCAGCAGCAGCCTGGCTGTGCTCCTCACACACTGCATGGGAGGAATGTCTTGAAGAGCATGTCTCCTCCGGGCTGACCGCACAGCTGAAGCTCCAGCCAGATGGTGGCTGTCACTTGGCAGCTATGACCAACCAATTGGCATCTCAGGGTACATTTAAGGTTTCATGTAACGCTGCAGGACGAAACGGCATATTTGGGATGATGGTCATCAGCCGTCATTGGGACGTGCTCCTCAGTCTTGTCGTTCCGTCATTCCAGCCATTAACTGTCGACACTGCCATCTTGAAGCACTTGTGAAAATTCGGGAGTTTCACACCACTGTGTTTAGCCTTCAGCCCTAAGCATTCTGCCCAAAGCTCTGGTGCAGAGCTGTATGTCGCCGATGGCTGTGGGTTATCGAGTTTGAGGGTGTGATGTTGACAAATTTGAAAATGATGTTGAATAACAATTTACAGACATTTCAAGTTACGAACGCCCATTTTGAACATATCTCGTTCGTAAGTAGAGGAACATCTGTATTTATAAAAAGCCACTTAATTAACTTATTTAACACTTATTTATACACACTTAATTATACATGCCCATAGATGCTATTCGTGGAACGACGTGTGATAATGTGATTTAGGGAGTTAAAGATGAGGGGTTAACATACTTCAGAGAAGCATCCATTTGGAATCCAGTGTCGATAATAAAAGCCCGATGCGAGCAAATAGGCTCAAGTTTGGCCAATTACTGCATGCATACAAAGTGATTGTTTGCCCATTGTTTGGGAGGCAGGGGAAGGCGCCCAGGGGAGAGACGCGGCAGTCCAGCCCAGGCGGCGCGTCACTTATGTGCTGACGGCTGTCAGCGGCAGAAAATGCATTTTTATTTCAGGCAGCAGGACTTCAAAGCACCTGTCAAGTGTGGTCATAAATCACACCTGTCCACTTCTGCAATGTGATAAGAAGGACTTGTGACAGAATAAATCGTAGGCTGTTTTTTTTTCCAGCATTGTTACAAGAACCGGCATGTCTGTGCCTAATCAGGTCCTGCGATTAAACAGTCTAGCTTTATTGTCTTTATCTGTCCTATACCTTGTTTGTGTGCCCCAGACACAGAATGAATGGCATGTAAATAATCCCTTCTCTTTATCATTTCATTTTTATATCTTGACACTGCGGAGAGAATGCATCTGTGAATCGCTCCTCATACATTTGTGCTTAAACGCCCATCTGCACTTGCAGCTATGGTGTCCATGGGGGCTTTCACACCTCATTGGTGCGGCGCTAACTACGGAGATGCCCCCCAAAATGCCCGTGGAGAACCTGGGCATTGTTTAAAGGCAAAATAACTCTAGTTTGCTTTGCCGTTGCATGATGATTTCTCTAATACACCCCAGATCGTGACATTCACCACCTTGACTTGTGGTGGCGTGAGTTCGCTCGTCCTGTTTCGGCTCGTCGGTGTATATATGCATTGTTTGACGTGGTGAAGTAATGACAAGAATTCAACAATCTTCACGATAAAGTTCAGCTTTGCAGATGATTTGTCAGCCAGCTCTCTGGGTCTCTGTGGGGTCCACAGCACACCCTGATGTGTAATATAGAGGAACATACCATCGCTGAATGTTCATTCTTGGGAAGCGTGAGCTGCAGCCTTCCTCCAGAGACTGCTTTGTAGTGCTACAAAGACATATGGAAATATATATATAAAATATATATATATATATAAAAAAAAACACCTGCACTCAAAAGCTGAGGACATTTGGACCCGCAGTCACAGGTCCTCCAATCACAGTCGTGTCACCCAGAAATTGTCACTGCAAACTTGTTGCAGTATCATATTATACCTCCATTGTTATATATTCCCCTACCAGTTACATGACAGAAAAGCAGATCAGTTGTCTCAAACCTTCAAAACAGTCTCAGCTCTGTCATGTTTTCAAATCTAAACTCATCATCTGAGGCCACACAGCAAACATCTCCACGTCAGCTACAGACAAGCTCTCGGCAAGCCTCCTGCGTCAAGGGAAATCTGAGAGTTAGAGATAATGTCACGGAAACGACAACAGATGCTTGGCGTGTGCTCTGATGCATAGCCAACACACTTACAGTACAGCACTTATATATTGCCCATGAATACATGGGAATGAGTACAGTTAGGAGTGAGTTTCAGGACAATATTATACACCTCAGTTAAATAATGCAGCTGTTTGTATGAGAGAGCATGTATATCACCTCAGCGATGTAAACTCACCCTGAACCCACTTGCTGCTTGAGGGGTTATTGAGTTACAGTTGAGACAGCGTTAAGCATGTAATAACCTGCCGACTTCCAATCTTAATTATTACATCCCCCAATGTAAATTGGCCATTTAAAACAACTTTAAATTGTTTTTGGCATTTAAAAGTTTACGCACATTTATACCCCTCAAAATTTAGACTACAATTATTCTAAAAGAGTGTAAAGCAGACGCAAGCAAAGAAATGACCTTGCGGCTGTTGCAATAATGGCAGAAATACATGTATCAAATACCTGATGTAAGGTGCATACAGGTGTTAGGCGACCTTCACACTATGCGGACATCGTACAGTATACTCTGTATACAAACTTACATAGTAAGACAGTGCACTACACCTGTACTGTACCTGTGCAGCTGAAATAGCCAAGATATTTTATATGAGAGAGAGTACCCATTAAAAAAACAAGGAAAATACATTAAAGTAACACATAAATGTGTAACATAGGTGTTTACAACCAATGTCAAGTTTTATGGGTATTATAAGTTAGGTACTGTACTAGTATACGGGAGGCTGTATAGTGGCTTTGTTTCCACCAGCAACACGTGATGCATTATGGTCGCATATGTCTGCCATGTGCCATTAGCCGATTAGGATTTTTCAACTCTGCTTTAACCTCATGGGACCTGGGCAGTATACAGTATGTGGTCGGACGTTGTGAGGAAGCACATTAAGCGAAACATAACTGCATTTAAATGAATGAAACTCCGCAAACACGCGCAGAATGAATGCCTTCCTTAATTACCGCCTTTGCCATTGGATTTAGTTAGGGGAGTCTTGCAGCACATTGCAATGGTCAGCAAGAAATAAAGGACTAGCTGACAGTTATTTAAAGCCAATCCTGAGATGACAGCGATAGGCAGAGCGAATGCAGGCTTGACGAATATGATTTGGAGACTGCGAGACAGATTTGTGCATGTATTTAATAGGGATGGAGGATGATGGGATACTTATTTGCATATCATATGGGGACCAAGTGAACTGCATGTTTCAGCAGAATGTTGCCCAAATCCCACTCCAGCTTCTCATCTATGCCAAGCAGCTACCCAATCTGTACATCGGCGCACCGACGAAAATCTGCCTCCAGAACGACCCTGTCAGTCAGTCAGTCAACCATTGCCAAAATGGGTTCATGTCTCTTATGAAAGACTCATTAGAAAATATTACCGATAGCCAACCAATTACGCTGAATAGGCGCATCTGTTTTGGAAGTTTCCAGTTAGGCGCTGAAGATGTGTCACAGAAGGCCTCGCTTTGACAGACAGGGCTCATTCGAGTGACATTAAAAGGTCCCAGTCACCTATATACCTTTTTGCTAAATGGCCAAAAGGAGCTACTTCTTGAAGGCTTGGAGGAGGAGTATTGACAAGAGGTCCCAGCAAATGACTAACAGCCTCTAAGCAGAGCGGAGATTGATCATGACATCTACGGGAGGGTTGGCCAACTCAGCAGGTTCAATACTCGCTCTTTCTCTAAAGAGCGTTCCGAGCCCTTCGGGTGTCTGCCAGAGGCATGGTACCCCATCATGCCATTGTGCATCCAGTCTCGCGGGATACACATCACTCACTGTTATTAACTCCCTTTTAAATTCTCGTAAATGAGCCACATAATGCATTGATCTGGAGCATCGGACAGCAGAGCCTCCCTCATTCAAAGCCCATGAAAACGTTGCTTTGTAATTCATGGACAAATTGGGTTCCAGTGGATATTGTAATTGGCATCATATATGACACAGGAGCTGAGATTGAGTCCAACCTCTTTCATTTTAATATTACTTTGCTGTCGCTTACATCCAAATTACCTTAAAACGTTTTTAGGGAAAGTATCCCATTGAAGGGTAAAATAGGAGATAGATGACATTTTAGCAAGGATCCCTCAACCCAGAGCATCATTTCTTTTCTCACCTTCTTACACGTTGCCCTGAAGTACGTCTTTCACCAAGCTGCACTTTTGTCCCCTTTAACCTTTGAGGGGCAGCCGACAGCCAATAAAAATGCGACTTCTGCAGCTAACAGCACGTCTGTCTCCACGGAGTCTGCCCAGGGCTTCTTGGGTGGCAGAGAGCAGTGTCACCCGAGCCTCGAAGAGGGGGCTTCTTCCTGACTGGCTGCCTCCCTTCCTCTCCCTCGATTAGCATCGATTCCCCAGCAGCGACATGGTGTCCCAAGGAGGGGAAATGGATACACCTTGTTGGTTCCAACAATGCCTCTCCCTCTGTTGGGATGGGCCCCGGTAAATTAATAGTGTGCTTGCAGCCACTAGATATTGTTAATGTATTTGCTATTGATGGAGTGAGATAACATGAGTAGCTTCAACCTTACTTAACACAAAACATAAATCCTCCCAGGCCAGCCTGATGTATGAATCAACAGGGTGCACCGAAAGCGGCACGGGCTTTTAAGCAAGTGTACGTTTCGACAGGACTGCATATTAACCTCCTCTGCTCACCCCGCTTACTTTTGATCCTTCCAGCGATATTCCACAGGGCACGTTCAGCCGGGGCACCAACCTCCGCCCGCAGGATGACATTCACATTTGGTTTCGCGACGTCTCTCGGCCATATTTTGATTCTCTGAGTCTATGTCTGTTCATGAGGACTGTCTGTCTGTCTGTCTGTCTGTTTGTCTGTCTATCTGTCTGTCTGTTCTTGACTGGGCAACTACGAGGCAGAGACCACATCCATGCAGCCTTCGTCAGCTCCTCCAGCATGTAAACATTTTCTTAAAGACTGAATATAAATTGGATATACTTGTATTTGCCCTGTGCAATTTACCAGGCAAGAGTAAGAGCATTGGCATTTGACAATATCCAAAAAAAAAAAACACTATTTATTTTATTGAATAAAGCAAAATGAATACATAAGACATGTTCTGTAAGATGATTCACTGTGTAATGAAATCCTCCCACAATGCTTTTAGTGTTATCTGTATATAACAATGCACTTTGTTGAACCTGGAGCGCTGTGTCCCTACAATAACACTACAATCTGTCGTGTACAGTGGGTCACCGAAAGAAGTCACATTTCATATTCAGCCAGACTAACTGAACCGGTGATTTAGCAAGGTAACAAAAATGTACCAATTTCACATCACTTGTTCCAGTTATAGGATTCTTAATATTCATTACGTGATATCATACATAAATCTATTCATTTGATTATACATATACTGTAGGTTTATAGAAGTTTAATGTTATCTAACATTCTGACATTACGATAAAAATACTCTTTTCTATGATCTGCCGAGTTTATCAGGATTCTTTTTTGTTCTCCAATATATCATTGATCATCATGTTTTTTTTAAAGTAGCAGAAGGTGTCCTTTCAAAATTTCGGTCCAGAGTTTATCGAAGTACAAAAAAAGAGCAGAGTAAAATAAAGAGATCGACATCTCTCGCGAAACTCTTGAAACTCATATGGGATGTTCACTCATGCCAGAGTTGATAAGTGACTGTCCTCTTGTTTGGACATGTAACGATCTATAACCATGCAGTGTTCTGCACCATTGCACCAGCAAAACATTGCCAGTGACTGAAAGCAATCACTGGCCATGCCAATTGGCAAAGAAGCCAATAGCCCATTCACCCATGCATCTAAAACCAACATTTCTTAAGACATTTATTTTAAGATTACGCCCAATTTTTGGAAGGGAAGACAAGTTTCTTTATTGGTTATAGTATATATTTTACTAGACTGTTGTGCTCATACCACATTTGAGGACTTTATTCCAAAGCAGCAATGTAACATTTTTGCAGATGTTTAAAAATAGTGCATTGAATCAGATGACAGCAATCATCCCATTTGGTGCAGAAACACAGACTGGTGGAACCACAATTCTAACTTTAGTGTAATTTAAACTCGCATTGTATCCTTCAGGGACAGGCCAACACTTCCAAAGCAGGGGACTAACAATGGACCGACATAAGCAGTGAGACTTGAGCATGAATCACGGGATAATTAACTAATTTCCCCCACAGAGACTTGTTTGATAGCGACGTGTTTTAATAAGCACACCTGAAGCACTGACGGCGCTCAGTTAACTGGGGATTCTTTTAATGCGAAACGGTAACCGCACAGGGAAAAATACATCATAGAATATATTTAGGAAGAGCGTATTGGCTATATTGGGAACATATGAAACAGGTAAACAAGTTTGTTGAAAATAAAAAACAGTTATACGAGATCCTGTGCATCATGTACACAGCTAGAAATGTCATATGAGCAACTGAGTTGTCATGTGACAAAGAACAATAGTGCCACCTATCAATATTAAGTATAATGTAATGTAATACGATATATCCCCAGTTTGTAAATAGATTATATTATAAATTTATTTTTGTGAAATGCATGCAAGAAAAATACATGTAAAGGAACCTTTGACTGTCGTTCTAGTGCTACTAGTCACAGTTTACACTACTTAAAGAAAAAATAGATGTATTTGTATAGATACTCTGAGGTATAATAGCCTGCATTCTGCCAAAATAACTCCAAGTCTCGAGAGGCATGGTTCAATAAAAGCAGTGGTCGGCGTTGTTGCAAAAAAAAAAAAATCACATTTAATATTCGATGTAACTAAAATAGCATTGAATTTTACTGTGCCTTACGCACTTACACTTATGCTATATTATTTTGATGGAGAATGATTCTGTTACACTGGGAGCGAGTAGATCATAAACTCAACAAACAGAAATAAATACCCTTAAGCACTACCTTACTTCCTAGTAAATTATGCAAACTCGGCCACTGGGGAGGGCAACACACTGTGCATTGCTGACATCAGGTCGTTTTTGACATGGAATTCTTTTCCAATACACCACGGAAATGAAAAGCTGGTTTTATGCGGTGATCTCAGAATATTTCTGGACGTCACATTACTCAGTCTGTGGTGGTTCAAGGAGCAGACAGTCCAGGAACAGATTGATTCCACCTCCTAGAGGTCATTTGCTCTTTTGATTGACCTCTCTCAAGGTCAAGGTCTCTTTCTAAGAGAAATGTTCATTGATCATTTATTAATATTTCTCTTTTTTTTTGCTTCAGTAATATAAAAATTTTACATGAAAATGAATCACCCTATGTGTAGTAAAAGTGTGTTTTATTATTCCAGGAAATATATATATATATATATATATATATACCAGATCATATCCTTCACATTTTTCAATCAAGACAATAAACATCCTCAATAAAACAACAATATTTTGAATTTCTGTCATGTCACCATAATAGACCTGGCAGGTCAAGTAGCAAAACATTACCCGATTACGTCAGATAGCTTTATTAATTTGACCTCACCTTGCATTACTTTTTAAGCCGCCTCCCGATCACTAATATGTCCTTTAAAAGCACACCCCACTATCCAGTGACATTATTAGCTGAGAATTGTTCGAGCCTTAATATTTCTGTTTGCTGTTATATCAAAAATTGAGGTCTTTGTTTTGCAAGCGCGACTTGGGTCTTTGCAACATGTGCAAGACTGACTAACTGTTATTAGTACTGCAGTTTCCATACAGCCTTAATAAATGGACACATTGTGCACATTGCATGCAGCTTCAGTGAGTCATATACTGTAGCTGTTGCTGAGCAACATGACTTGGTCTGTAGGAGTCCTCAACCTGCCAAATATTGAATTTCTTCCTAGACTAACAATCACCACATATATTAACGTTTCTGTCCATATTTTAAAAATATATATTCAACAAGCTGAACATAGCATGGGG
>JABFDZ020000050.1:20288970-20310681 GCA_019775955.2 Pollimyrus isidori
GGTACTGACCAGGCTCAACCCTGCTTAGCTTCAGTGGGCAACCAGTCTTGGGCTACAGGGTGATATGGCTGCTGGCTGGCTCATAAAACCATCTTATAGGAGAAAGTAGGGCCAGCCAGTCCCTGGACCAATTGGGTTTAAGGGTCTTGCTCAAGGGCCCAATGGTGGGATCACCCTGCTGACCATGGGATTTTAACCAGTAACCTTTTGAGTTCCAACCCACAGAGCTACTCTGCCACCACCCTCCACAGAAAATTAGTTTTATTATGTTTAACACTTTTTTGGTCAGTACATGATTCCATTGATGTTATTTTACAGTTTTGTCTTTATAATTATTCTAAAATGTACAGAATCGTGCAAACAAACCTTTCGATGGCTAGGTGTGTCCAAACTTTTAACTGGCACCATATTTTAAATCTAGGAGAACTCCCCCGACGTGTTTTGGGATGAACTGTTGGAAGATAGTTGGACCAGTGTAGGAGCTTTAGTAATGTACTGTGTGTTATACTACACCGCCCTCTATGGGTCATGTGGAGTAAGACACCCCTAATAGTAGCATTGGGATATTTTGATAATTTTTATATATACAGTAATTTTAAAATATCTATATTTACTGTATTTACTGATTATTTATATATTTGTTTTACTAAATATTTTAATCTTAGGTTTTCCTGATCATGCCTAAGAATCATAAAATGTATGCTCTGGTGATTCACATACATCTTGTCACATTCCGAATGGTCCAATCCTCCTGTGTACCATGCCCCCTCATTTAGCTTATGTGGAATCCTCTTGTTATCAGCTGTTTCTAGTTGTGTTTAATTAGTCCAGTGTATTTAAGTGCTTTTCTGTGAATGTTTCCCCCAGTCCGGTCAAATAACGCCGTAACATCGATCCTGTTTGCTAGTCCACAATCCAGAGTGTGGTCTCCCGCCGCCGGATAAACCCTGAGCTCCCTGGACGGTTGTGCCTGCTGCCTCGCTCCATACCTGCATGTCATGACACATTTATGCTTGTCATTTTATTTTTGCAATTAACCCACTGACTGTATGCATTTTTACGGGTCAGGCCAGGCTGGGGAGTACGCACTGGTGCAGCGCACCCATCTGCACCCATCTGCATCCATCTGCACCCATCGCATGACGAAAAACCTCCGGATGCAAGTTGGTGAACCCCCCAGGCCGACACGTGGTCCTATCCCACCCTCATTAAGTGCCCGTCTATCTGTCGCAGACAGGTGTTATGTGGGTGTCCCCCCGGCCTGGTCCAGCCACTCAGCAATGAGGATCCTGTGAGCCGGATCACCCCCAGCGAGACACGCCACATGGCCGTGGTGCTGTAACTGACGCCCCCTCACAATGCAGGTAACGTTCTTCATTCGGGACTCTGACACAGTCAAACCAGCGGTACCCAAGGATTCTCCAAATAGACACATTGCCGACAGAGTCCAGTCTTTGTCTCAGCTCACCTTTGTCCCCTTGCGAAGACATTGGGAGTACCACGTAGTCACACACCCCCTTTTCCGCGACCTCCTGACCCTCCATGCCCTCCCAAAAACTTTTGTTGGAAATGACAGGACACTCTGTTAATTGCCCCAATCAAAACATTCGAGTATAAATGTGAAGTCCATTCTAAGATAAGGGGTAGTCCTCTTTTAAGCACAAGTGTCCATTGTGTTTCACATACATAGTTAGTGTGGTATCTAAATTCAGCCTCTCTTGTGTCAGACACTAATCCTGCATTGTATGATACAAATCTCGATATGAACCTGAAGCGTATCCCAGACATCATAGGACATAAGGATGGATGGATGGATGGATGGATGGATGGATGGATGGAAAGTCTCTATCACTTAGTCCAATGTTTCTCAACCCAGTTCTCAGGGCGCCGTCCAGATATTCCACGTTTTTGCTCCCTCCCAGCTCCCCACCATTCTCCCAATATCTCCTTCATTTCCAGCCAAAGGAGAACGAGTGTCTCCAAACCCCCCATGGAGTGTGAATGTGTGTGTGCATGTGTGCCGCGACGACACCCTGTGCCGATCCTTATGTCCTATGGTGTCTGGGATACGCTCCAGGTTCCCCCAAGACAAACGCTCAGAAGATGAATGGATGGATATTTTGTGAGAGTATATTTCTACTGGATTGTCATGGACAAATTAGCATATAAACTTTTACGTCATATCGAGATTTGCCTGCTTTGTATCATACAATGCAGGATTAGTGACTGACACAAGAGAGGCTGAATTTAGACACCACACTAACTATGTATGTGAAACACAATGGACACTTGTGCTTAAAAGAGGACTACCCCTTATCTTAGAATGGACTTCACAATTATACTTGAATGTTTTGATTGGGACAATTAACAGAGAAACTTTGTGTTGAATAATAAAAATTGACCTAAATTGACTAACATTTAGAACTGAATTGGTGTTCAGAATGGGTCGAATTTTATAAAACTTTATAAAAATTTGAAATACATAAAATATTGCTAGGGATCACCAATTACACACAGACATGTGCTTATTTCAAAGTATAAAGCCTGTTTTCTCTCAAAAACGAGGTCTAAGCCTTTTTGACTCATCGATAAAAACATTTAATTCATGAAATCATTTCCTAGAGTAATTTATACCTTAAAAAAGGTAAATGATATTTGATATACTGTTGTGGTATTAAGCCTATTATACTTAACCAAAAACAATCAGAATGGCTTATGACATGCCAGAAGAATAATTAACACTACCGGTGTTTTATCACAGTTCACAGATTGGTATAACGTAGTTTCATTGAAATTAATTATACTTAACCATTGTCATGATCCGATTGTCGACTCCTGCCATGTGGTACCCCCCATCCACCCTATGTGGATTCCCCGTGTTGTTGTTATTAGTTCTATGTACTTAAGTCTGCATTAGTTATGTTTTCCCTAGTCCGGTCATTGACATCATTTAACACTGTGTTTAGTCCTAAGTGTCTCCGCCTGCCATGCCCCCTGGCTCGCCTTCGGTCCCCCTGGCTTCAGCTCAGCGGTCACCTGTGGGCCATCCAGCTCCTGCCCACCGGTCGCCTGCGGTCCCCCTGGCTGCGGCTTGCCGGTCACCTGCGGGATCCCCTGCGGTGCCTCATTGGGTGGCTGCTGTCCCTCCTCCAATGCCTTGTCGGTCGCCTGCGGTTCCCCTGGCTGCGGTGCCTCATTGGGTGGCTGCTGTCCCTCCTCCAATGCCTTGTCGGTCGCCTGCGGTCTCCCTGGCTGCGGCTTGCCGGTCACCTGCGGGATCCCCTGCGGTGCCTCATTGGGTGGCTGCTGTCCCTCCTCCAATGCCTTGTCGGTCGCCTGCGGTTCCCCCAGCTCCAACCTGTCGGCCACCTGCACCTTTGCTAGCTTTGGTTGCGTCTTCGCCTGCAGCAGCTTCTCCTTCCTCATCTGTTGTCCCCTCCACCTTCCTCCTCAACCCCTTTGGTGTCCCCTTCAGCTCCTGCCTCGCTCTCTCCAAGGGTCCCTTCTATTCCGGCCTCATGGTCGCCTGCTGCTGCGGCTTCTGCCTTGCGCCCGCCTGGGTTCCCTCCGGCTCACCACCGTTACCCCCTGCCCTTTGCCTCCTTGCCCCCTGTGTTTGCTCCTCATTCCTCTGTACCTCTGTTCCCTTCTGCTCCCTCCATTATCCCCTTTAGTGTTCTCGGGTATTGTGTTTCCGTCTCTTGTGTCTCATTGTCTATCTGCATTCCTTGTCATGTGTCTGTTATTATTTGAGTTGTCCTCCCTGTGCCTGTTCTGTGTGTCTGTACTGTTCCCCCTGGTGCATTAATGTTATTCCTTTGTTCCCCCAGGTGCCATCCCATAGTGCACTTTGTCCCTTGTGTTGCCCCTTCACTCCCCTTAGGTGCACCTGCAGTGTGTGCCATTGGGGGGGGGGGTGTGGATTCGTGTCTTTACCAGCTGTTTCTTATTGTTGAATGACAATACAGCCTCACTGAGAAGACCAGACTGCGTGTCTACCAAGCCTGCATACTCAGCACTCTCCTCTATGGCAGCGTGACGTGGACCACCTACGCGAGACACGAAAGGGAACTCAACAGCTTCCACATGAGGTGCCTGCGGTGCAAACCGCAGATCAAGTGGCAGGATAGGGTCCCCAACAGCGAGGTGCTGGAGCCAGCCAACATGAGCAGCTTGCATGCAGCTCTCGGTGAGAGACGTCTCAGGTGGCTCGGCCATGTCGAGAGAATTGACGCAGGCCGCATTCCCAAAGACCTACTCTACGGCGAGCTGGTCGCAGGCCAAAGGACAACAGGGCACCCAAGACTGCGATTCAAAGACGTCTGCAAGAAGGACACGAAGCAGTGTTCCATCGACCCCAACTCATGGGAAAGTCAAGCAGACGACCGCCCAGCCTGGAGACTCGCAGTCGGGCAGGGTACACCGTGTGCCGAGGCTGAGCGCGGCGACAACGCCGCCCAGAAAAGATGCAGGCGGAAGCAGTGGCAACAGCAGCTATATGTACCAAGTGCGGCAGGGTCTGCCACTCCCGAGTCGGACTTCACAGCCATTCTCGGTGGTGCAGGTAGACTCACAAAAAGCTACATCATCGTCTCCCAAGACGGACGGATGCTGATGACCAGCTGTTTGTTATTGTTGTCATTAGTCCTATGTATTTAAGTCTGCGTTAGTTATGTTTTCCCCAGTCTGGTCACTGACGTCATTTAACGTTGCGTTGAGTCCTGAGTGTCTTCACCTTCATTAAATCTGTGTTTACATGACTTCGTGACTCCTGTGCCTGTTTCCCCAGTCCATGAGCAATTGAACATGACAATCACGGATGCCCTGGCTGCGTTTGATCCTGTTGAGGACCGTGCTGAGGTTAACTGCAACTTTATAAATGGTGGTTGCTTAATGAATGCAAATAGATATATTCGCAAAAGGTACTGCAAGTTACAGAATTGTCTTATGGAAAAAATGGGCATCAAGTAAGCGCCTGAGAACTGAATCTCACAGAAATAAAAACAAAGCTGTGGCACAAGGTCTCCATCTGGTGGGAGTGATGAGAAATTGCATTATTAACAAAAGGTATTTTATTGTACAAATATGCTTTACAATTTCACTTTTTTGTACACATACATATTTACATATCCTGCATCTTTTTAAGAAGTCGGAACATCGTATATTTCTATTTTGTTTTTTTTTTGTTCAACTGAACTTCACTTTCAACAGTTAGGTTTGTAATTAAGGTCGTTCGGCACTTGAAACTCGCTGTCAGATGACGCCGGTCTGTTTCTGAATTCTGAATTCACCTTACTAAGGTGGTCATTCTGACACATGATACATTCAGTCAATTCCCCTGTTTCGCAGAACAGTTTTATTTACTAGCTCCGTTTTTTACATTCTTCTTCTCGGTTTCTGTTTATTGTTTAACAAAAAACATGGAATTATATAAAGTTTTGACTCACATATCACAGCTTGTAAACTGCATAGATTAGTGTTGTTTCCGTATGAAGCATACCTTGCTAACACAATATCATTCGCTAGTAATGTGTATGCAAACCTTACAACTTTTACTATATGCAGATATTTACATGCAAGGAAATCTGCACAAAAATGCGACGCTTTCGTGTTTTTTCCCACCGTTATTCTTAAGGTTTCGATATTTTGCCCGTAGCCATGTTGTGGGCGGGACTACGTTGCCATGGCAGTGACGTCAATATCAGTGTCGGGTAACTAAAGGTCAAACTAAAGACAAGAGAGACGGAAGGAAACAGGAACAGAATGGCGGAGGTGCTTTAAAACTGGACAGCAGAGGCCGGAGGGGGGAAATGTTTACGATTCAGCTGGTTTTCTGAATTTACTGCAGTTTGGAGTTGGAGGGAGTGGTAAGGATTTAGCAAAGTCTCGTAGGGAAGTTGATTTTCTCGGATTTAGCTAGCTGTATAGTTAACTGAGTCGCTAGCTGGACAAGTAAGACTGTTTAAAATAATAACTAAACTTAGTCTGCTGTCAGAGCCAAGTTTTACAGGTTTGGTTTTTCGGGATGCTGCAACTTTGGTTCACTCTAAAAGCAGGGCTGGCTGACGGAGCCGGCCCTGATGTTTTAAAGTTAGTTGTGCACGGCTAACCTTGCTAACTAGCGCCAGGTCCTTGTAGTCCTGCCTGTTCTGGCCGGTCACCGCGATCATTCATGCGGCATCCCGCCCCCCCCCTCCCTTATGTCAGCAAGCCGGCCAGTCACCAGGAACCGCTTTCTTTCCTTTCGGAGTTAGAAATCCGGATTTGAAACGTGTTTTGGGGCGATTTTCTTTTAAATACAGATTTAAATTGCAGGATATACTGCTTTGCATTGCGGGATTGCTGCCTTTTTTGTGTGCTCGGTGATTCGTGCAGGATCTGCCGTGGAAATGCATGACACGGGCCCGTTTTCTTCGATCTAAAGCAGGGACAGCGGTATTAGCAGGAGTTTGCTGCAGCTGGCTGAAGCTGCCGTGTCGACCTGGCTAGTCGCTTAGCCCAGTCCTCATGTAAATACATACAAAAAGGCGGCATTTGAAATGTTACTCTCCTCCTCTTTTCGTTTGTAATCTCGCCCGAACTCCGGGTTTGTGTTGACGCTTGGCTCCTTGCTCTTCATCCTACGGCGCTCATGTCGCTTAACTAAACTTACCGAGTTCGTAGCCCGGCCTTCTCTCTGTTTAGATCACCAGCTAGTCGGCGAAGTACTGGTAACCAGTCGTTATCCTACATTTAAACGCCGTTTTGTGACAAGTTTCCTTAAGTTTAAGATGACCTGCTAGGAGACAGACTACCTCCATCGAGGGCAATGTCACTCCAATGACGAACTGCGACCCTGCGTCGCTTCGCTACCGTTATTTAACAACTTATTTACAATAATTATTTAACCTTGCCGCTGTGTATTGCGTGTGTACTTATGAAAATGTGAGCGAGGTTATGGGCCGTTAAGTGTAAGCTTTTCGCGAAGCCGTGTGTCAGTCTCGTACTGTGCAGAGTTAATAAGAATGTGGCATAAATAATAAACCAGGGTATTATAAAGATATTGAGGACGCAGAATATATACTTGTATATTAATAATATTGTCTGTGAAATACATATGTTGAAAATCTCTTAAGTCAGAGCTCAAGGTCGATGGTTGAGCATATTGCATGGTACGTTTAGGCCCTGTGTTCTGTTTTTTTTGGTTTTTTTTGTTCGGGATTGTATACTTTAGCAGGAGGCATCTGGTTAATACCTCATTTCCTTAATCTTTATTTGAAGAGTTTACATGGGGGTCAGTGTCAGGCTCCCCGTGCTTTCCCTGAATTTTCCCACAAAACAAGCCCTTTTTTCTAATATATGTGAAACCGTTAGAGGCCGATGGGGAGCTGGGGCACCTTCCTGAGCTGACTCGCCTCATTACAGCTTTATTAAAGCATGGCATCTTAACTATTTTAGTAGGAAAGATTTGTACTTTATTAACAAGGAAAAATGTATCTGTTAAGCAATGTGCTGAAACCTCAGGCGTCGGTTGTACAGAACGTATTTAAAGTCTTAGATTGCAGCCGGTACCAGACTGCCAAAAGTAATTTATATGAATGACATTTTTTGCCAGGTATTTTAATCTTTAACCAAATGACCTGCAAAAATGTAGTGATTTGAAATTGAAGTTTTGTGCTTTTGTGAAAGGACTTGTCTTTGCAGTTTTAAGCTTTTTTTCTCTGGGTTTGTGAATGTCAGTCGTGTTTATTGCAGGGTATGATCTGTGGATGGTTTTACAGCAAAAAGGTCTCATGTCCTTTTTCGTCCTTCAGAACAGCTAAGTGGCCTCCAACATTTTTTTTGTGTGTGTGTTCCCTCCGTTGCTGGTGCCCTTTTCCATTGCTGATTCTGCATTGGTTAATACTCACTCTTCCGACGCAGGCTCTGACATCAAGGTTAGGCAGAGGAGAGATGTTTATGCATACCAAGGCGATCACTCCTCATGCCTGATGAAGTAGCTGATTGAATTCCTAGTTTAAAGGAGTGCAGCGCTTGGGAGATGGGAGTTCACTTTAAACATTATTAAATACGCTCTGTTCTTTACAGTTGGCCAGTTGTATAGCAGTTTCCATATTTAACAGTATTGCACTGTGTAACTGCTCATTAAATATATAAGAAGACCTTCAGGGCCTGAATTTTTTTTTTAATGCTGCTACAGTGAAAGGTTGTTGAGCTTGAATAATACCGTTTGTGGCCAGGCTTTTTGTGTAGCTGCGTGTTGTGTAGGTTATAAAAACTGGAAAATGAGCTAAATTGTTGGTTTTAAACTGACCATTAAGCTTGAACAGGACCTGCTTATCCAAATAATGCCTGTGTGTGTGTGTGTGTGTGTGTGTGTGTGTGTGTGTGCGTGCGCGCACGCATATATCTTCAGAAAATGCATATAAGCATGTCTGAAGGTTTGCATTTAGTCAAGTTCTTTTATGTGCAACAGTGCAAGTGTCATGTGTGACATACAGAACTGGCAGATTTTTTTTGTCACAAAGTGAGGGGGCAACAAACCATTCTCTTTTCTTAGAACATGCATCCATGGTGACCAGGCTTCCATGAATGTATGTTGTGTATAGGTCAGAAGAATATACTCATGTATGTCTGATTTTTATTTATGTATGTTTATTTATTTATATTATGTATGTATATATGTATATGATGCGTGTTTGTTTGTGTCTAATAATGATTCAGCCAAGTTTTCATAGTAAGGAAGCTCCCCCCCCCGGCCACATGAGTTTTGCCCCAGTAGATATGTATTCCACCCACTTTTATATGAGACCAAAGGTTTGTTTTCTCCCCAGCGAAGCTGCAATTATGAATTCCATCAGTGTAAATCTGTTGGTTAACAAAGTTCAGCCAGAGGAAATGTGCCTCCCAGCTGAGCTTAGGAATGAGCATCCACTCTAGACAAAAAAAAATAAATAAAATAGCCACCCGTGGGGGAGGAGGGGGGTGGGTTTGTTATTGATCCCTGCCGTGGCCATGCTGTGGTATGCGGAGCCAGCGACGGGCCACAGAGCCGTGCCACTCACTCTGGGGGGTGGGGGGGTAGATCAAAGTTAAATCCATGCTATACTTAGGGCAGCTGGCGATAAAATAGGCCAGGGTCTGCATGATTGTGATGGCATCTCCCTCGCTCCAATTCCCCAACCCCGTCGTGTTGACATGAAGATGGAGCGTCGGCTCTCGGCGTCTATGAAACGTGCACTTTTCGTTTCGATGCCGGTCGCCTTTCTTACATGCTAACATAAGTCAATTCTGCACGCTCTCAAACGTGAAGGCCCCCCCCTCCATCCTTAGCTACCAGCTGTTGTGTGAAAATGTTATTTCTGTTGATAAATTGGATGCACGGAAGTTTAAATGGGGGGGGAAAGAGAAACGCTTCTTTTGTCTGGATCGCACTTTGCATACCGGAAGGGGGGAAAATGAGGTGTGAACCGTCTTGTGTGCAGTGATGGTGTTTAACGGCGATTCTTTGCCGTCACCGTGCCGAACTTCGCCACCTCTGTCGTCGGGAGGCTGTGATTTCCGCCTGCCATGTGATGTCCGGTCGCCTGCTGCTGTAAACATCCCCGACTGGAAGCTGTACTCCGCCACCTAAGCTTTCAGTCAGATGTTTGCGGCGGCCGGCCGCCTTCAGCTCCTTGGAAGCAGCAGAGAGGTGTCATCTGCACTGTGCTGGTCGCACTTGTTCGGCCGCACTGCTGTCCTGTTTGTGTCTGCGTGTGTATTTTCAGCGTCGCTCATACTTGCACAAGGTGACGTTGACTCTTCCGTCTCCTGTCATGTATAGAATGTCTGTTTTCTTGCTGTGTTTCTGCGGCCAAGTTTCGGTGGGAAATTGTTAAACTCTGCAGTCTGCTCTGGTTGGGTGGGTGGGTGGGATAGTCAGGAAAAAATGTCTAAGTCAAGGGATTTTTGTTTCTGGAGACTTGATATGACAAAGCCTGTAATTTGAAGACACAAGATAAGCGCCTTCTATTGCCCGTGAAGCTTGTTTTTCTCCATAGCGCAGACACTAATTGGAAGACACCCCCTTTCAGTTTGCAGACGGTCTAAGTTTAGTTAATGTAAACATCCTACACTCAGCTGTGACATGGCAGTGAAGGCTGAGGGAAGGGTGTTTACTTTGACTGGTTTGGAGAATCCTCTTGTGACCCTCCCGTTGTGATCCCTTGCTGGGGAAGAGATTTTGTTTTTTAAATGGCAGCGTCATACATATCAGAGAGGCTTTGTTAACTCAACAGGGGTGCCAATCCAGATGCTCCGGGAAAAGTGGGAAAAATAAAGCACCGACGATGCAGTCATTTAACGAAGGTTAAGTTTTCTTTTTATTTCGTAACTGAGTCACGTCAGCTCTTGTCAAATGCTGTCAGGGACACTTTTTTTTTTTCCCGTTAAGCTCATCATTGTTAGCGTTATACGTGCATTCCGTAATGTTGTATGGGTTAGGTACTCCTCAGTGTAATTTGCTATGAAATCCCTAATGCTTTACTGAGTGTGGGGAACATGGAATGTGCCCACACATCTCTTGCATTAGAAAGTTCAATTTGTGTGGGGCAAATTGAGTTGGTGTTGGGGTGGGGCCTGTCTTGAATGAGGACTGTTTAGAAATGCTACTTTTATGTAATAAAAATCTCATTTGTACATGTTCTGCATTTTGTGTTTTATTTTCTTGATTTCTACAATTTTACCGGCTTTAAAATTTTGTATAACAGCTTTAAACACTTAAGGAAAAGTCAGCATTACGCTCCCAGTTAATTTCGGAAGGGCTTTTGAATGGTGTCTGAACTGTGTAAGAATGTGTCAATTTTTTTCTCTTTTTTTTTTTTAATATACATACTGAATGGGATCTGATGTGATTTATGTACATCTGAGGGTTTAAATAAAAACTCACACCGGCCCAGTGAAACTCCGTAGGTTCCAAACACACTGAAAGAGGATGGAAAAACTGCTGAGTTGTGTTAAACAGGATGCACATCTTTGAATTATCGTAAAAAATTGTCATCTGTGGAACTACCATCTCTGTAATAAAGAAATAATTGATTGATGATGTGATATTTTACCAAGTGCCATTAGCAGATTCTTAACAGCAACTTGATTAATGGGTGGTTTCTGGGTAGCACAACTGGTATTTTCTTAATGCCAAAGCAGGTTCATACATGTATAAGCACAATGCTACAGTGAAGTTCCTGGTGCTTTAACTTTTTAAGACTGCATTATTTGGTTGGAGCTGTCTAATTTGATAAGACTGGCTGCAACTGCCTCAGTTAAATTCACTATTAAAGTTGAAATAACAGAAATTCATTAAAATCCTTTGTGTTATACAGCCGGTACACGGAAGACAAACGATGACTTCGTATCACGTCATAATCAGACATCCTTTAGTTTATTCTCGTTCCACCTGTCTCCTAAGACTTAATCAGATTTTGACATATCCGAGCCGTGTGATCATTGGGAGAAATGTAGTTTTCGGAATTTCTAATTAAACATGAAATGCCCGAATTAGACAGCCGAAAACACAAACCTGTGACGTCCCAGCTACAGATCGATCTAGTATTACAGTTTGATACGTGAATACAAGATATGAACGCAGGCTTTTTGAAAGGCACCCCTCAACACGTTACAGGGCTGTACAAATATGGTAGGTGTGGGATTCAAACCTCCCACCCTGTTAGTGTAAGGTGACAGCATAGCCACAATATCACACTTTTATTTAGTAACGTTATAAGCTCGCTGCTTGCTTTAGGTGCACTTTCCCATGACCGCAACCCCCACCCAAATTCCTCTATGTTGTTTTTTTCTTCTTCTTCCATCTTCACGCATTACGTACGTGCTCGGATTTGCAGTACAAACAAGCAAAAGTAACTCCGTCGGCCTTGTGCAATGCACGCGGCCTGAAACGCTACAATAAATATTTAGTTTTTATAAATGATTTACGAATGTGGGACTGCAAGCTGTGCGCCTTCGATAAAAGCACCTGCTTGGTGAATGAATAATGCAATGTTTTACCGCGATCCGCACTCAGTAAATAGTTTGGAAGATGGATGGATGGATGGATGGGTGGGTTGGAAAAGTACGCACGTGGCAGGCTGCTCTGACAGCATGATGGAGCGCTAATAGGGAGCTGCGGGCAGCACACGCGTCCTGCTTCCAGCGTTTATGTTTTGCATCACTGCCTGTTTTAATACTTGACAGGACTGAGCCTTGCAGACAGGGAAGCGCTGTAGGCCGTATGAAATGTGTAATCGTTAAAGCCGGCGGGAAAAGGATGTTGAATTGGATCGTCTACCGTTTGCATCCATCTTAGGAGTGCCTGAACGGTTTTGTGTTCTCTGCTTCGATATTCTCTTCCTTCCTCTTTAGAAGGCAAAGTTAGCTAAGGGAAAAACGGAATTAATACACACTGTCATAATGCAGGATGTTTATTAGCCGCCGCCCCCGATGCCGTACTTGTGATGAGCAGCAGGCGTCGCTGCTGTTCCACATTGCAAGTCTTCTAGTCGCTGAGATTGGTTCTGCGAAAAGATCTGAGGCAAGACAAATATTTTCAATTTATGAAATATTTTAACCACAGACCAATTATGCACAATTTAACAATTATGCACGTATTAGGACAGTTGCCTAAAATGACCATCAGTTTGCCTGAAATGACTGTCAATTACTAGCTATAATTTATTCATATATCCAAAAGCAGCAGCTTGACATTAAGCCGTGGTAGACAGTAAATACAAATCTATTTCAGTCTGGTGGCCAATGTGGCAAAGTGATCATACATTCTGCTGCAACCAGGGAAAAAATAACGTTAGAAATATTGGATGACTCTTTCAATAATTGTGATCCCGTCAGTTAAAAAAGTTAAGCTGTGTAGAATGTGAACTTTTTTTAGAAGCAGCATATTAGAAGTTTGTAATGAAAAGATTCCAGTGTCGAATGACATTTTTTAACTGGAGCATTCCACCTGGGTCGGGGTCACCACGGCAGTTTGAGTATGGGAGTGAGTAGCGTCCACAACCTTTACACGACAGTGGACACCAAAAGATTCAGGCTACACACACGAGTGCAGCTAGTCGCTGCAGCAGAATTGAATAGAGAGTATTTCCCTCTCCCAAAACACAATGGAGTGGTCAGGCCCTGCAATCCTCTCCTTCAAGGGGGTAATTTCAAGTTCTGGTCCTCCGTGGACAATATGAATAGAAGAGAGCTGTGAAAGGTGAATGTGCGATCACTGTCAAAGCTATTGCTGGCGCCCACATTCGGGGGGGGGGGCTAGCTGGGAGTGTTGGACTTCCAGGTCCATTAGTAAGGACCACCTGGTCTACACGTCGAAGAAGAAGCTATCTCCATCAGGTCTGGTGAGTGTTAGTGGGTGGTTTTTGCACCAGCAGCCTGACGATAATTACTATTCGGTGCAACAGTAAACCCGGCATCTCTTAATACTTATTATAACTTTATTATAGTAAACTGCGCAGCTTCCGACATCCGCTGGTCCAAACGTCGCACTATTAGCAGGCACGAGGTCCGGAAGTAGCGAGCTGGTATACTGGGAAAGATGGACAATGTGCTTGGAGAAATGCAAATGAAAAAAAATGTGTTGTCAGTCATTGCCTGTTTTCCTGCAATGGGAAATGGATAGCAGTCCCAAAGGCTTCATTCTCACCATTAGTCTTTATAGTTCCCATTCAATTACCTTGTCCGCTATAAATGCGCGAGGTACGCTTAGATTGAGCTATTTGGTATTTCAGTGCTCAGTCTTCCTTCGAATTCAGCCAATAAACGAAACGTTTACATTTTGAAAGCCTTGCAGTACTGTTACATCTTTACATTGTTTTGCACATTTCTAATAGTCACCTGAGGGATTGGCTATTCTGGGTTTTTGAATAGTTTTCTTAGAAGAAAATCACACTTAAACATGACTGTGATTTGGCTCCCGTGGCATTTAACAGAACAAGAAACAAACACATGGAGGATATGCATTCAAATCGATGTTTCACAGTAAGAATTTAACCTAGAGAAATGTTCAGTTCAAAGCACTGTCAGATATATTGTCTATTATTGAGACTATTTGCACATCATGTTAGGGAACCTAAACTTTTTTGAGCAGAAGCAAGGTAACCTATGGATAAAGGATCTAATGAGGTGATGTCGCCCATGGCAAGTCACTTGCTAATTAAAGACGAAAGTCACTGGAGTTGACGAGGTCAGAGCTGTGACTAATGTAGCCTCATAAAAAAAGAATGCTAGCGGTTTGGGTTCGACGATGACACGGAAGCCTTAAGCCGAAGCTTCGGCAAGGAAGCACGCGGATTTCTGAGACACAATTACTAAGAATGTGACACCTGACATCTTATCGATGTGCCACAGTGTCGGTGCACTGCTTGATTATTAAACCCGACGCATGCCGGTTTTTAATTTAGAAGGAATAATAAATCGGTGTGCAGGTATGAATTTGTATGGACGTAAAATAGTTGATGTCATCATGTTGGCAAAGACATTATTTGAGGCGTGGGAAGACTCACCTTGTTTAAATGAACATTCTGCTGTTGAAGCGTTTGAATATTTGTTCGGGGTCTGAGCTCTCCCTGAGGCAGTTTTTAATAGACTGTCACCTAGTTTTCAGATGGCAGAACGGACTACGCTCTGGAGGTCAAGCTCGCCTCCTGCTGGTCATTTACTTTCTTACACTAAGGCCTTTATCATTTCATCTTAGCCATTTGCATTAAGTCAGAAAGTCTGGTGTTTTTCTTTTCTCTTTCCTTACCTATTCTCCCTTATTTCCTCCCCCTCCCTGATTAAATTTGCATCATGAAACTGCCTTCATACCCATTGTAAAGTGACCCATCGCTTGTTATTTCTTTCATGGTTCATTCCAGATAGCTTTGTCTGCTTTTTCATGTGTCGGGACAGTACGGCCATATAATTTCCCTGCATGACACACGTTAGGTTGAGGGACCACAGCCAGTACCCATGGCAAGGCAACCAAGGCATGGATGAACCATGACAGCAATGTATGCAAGAGCAACGTTTGTCTTTCAGTTCTTCATTTTCGAAATGGATAACCAGTCACGCACTTAAGGAATCTAATGAATATTTTCTAACAGTGGCAGAAACTCCATGATCAGAACCATTTGTCCTGACAGATTATGTGTCTTGTGGGGGGGGGGGGGGGGTTAAAGATTAAAACGCCAAGAGTGATACTAGTAATATTGCTTTGACGAGCTGACAGATACTCATATGTGACGCAGATGACAAGCAGATGTCAGAACCACGGGCAGCACAATCGTGCCGATGACTTGGAGTTATTTGTTTATATTGTACGTCATAATTTTAAGTTTGCACAAGCAAGCCCACGCACATGCTGCATAATGCAAAGTCAGCAGTTCCTAAAAAAGCCACAGACACATTAGGCCTTTGTTCTGCTCGTAAAGTAAGAGACCAAACTAGCCTGAAGAGCCGGAATCTGGAGTTAAACTGCCGCGTGCAAAACGCTGTGTGAATTCGCTCGGCCAGACTCGGGTCCCACGAGCCAGCAGCTTTTTTGAGGGCTCCCTCAGATGGACTAAACACCTGCAGGTCTGTGGGCCTCAGTAATAGGTGCGTTTGGTTTGGAGCAGAGTTCCCAAATTAGCTTTCTGCACTGTCCATTTTCCCCCGTTCAGATGACACAGCGGGGGTGTGGCGCATGAATGTTTTGATTTTGGGGGGTTAGCAGCAACAGACCAAATGGAAGTAACAGATGGAGACTTATTGTATTAAAAATTCTGGCAGGGTACCACTTTAAACACCTCCAACGTACTCTGCCATATGATTTATGCTCTGTATTTAATTTCACATCCTAAATGAAGGTGCCTCGCAGGTCGTCTCTAATGAATCCCTGACCCAGATTAATGCTGATTTCCCTGTCTCCAATCTGACAAGTCCTGCCAGCACTGTGGTCTGTTAAATCTCTTAATTATCACTAAATGATTTCAATGATGGCCGTGTCCTTGCCACATGGCCGTCTGTTCGACACTGGCATGCCCACTCATCCCTTCCCCGTCACAAAGAGCATGTGCATTGCCCCAACCTCACGGGTCACTTCAGCCAACAGCAAGGTGGCCGAGTTTACTGAGCGTGCTCCGCGGTGCTCTGCTAGCAAAGCCCATCAGTTCGGTGTAATGATACCAGAAACTCCAGGCCGTCCCCCACATTTTACAAGGAACCACTCTCACTCCAAATAAAATTACAGGCACTGTTCAGCTTTGAGGTGTGTAAAAAATAAAGGTAATACCTGTGTAAAATCCCAGCGCTGAATGAAAGAGGCAACAAAACAGTCCTGAGGCAATAGAAAAGTATCTGAAGATTGTGTCAATTTGCTTTAAGTTACTCGTAGACTTTGTGCAAGTCTAAGCATTTTTTTCCGGTATGTTTTGACTGTGTGCACCGCAGAGCAGGAATTGGCTGTTAAATCACACTTGCTGTCTTGATACTCTACACAATGCAACCACTACATAACTAGGCATCAATTTACCCTGACGTGACACTCGGCTCACAACACATCTGAAATAGGAACAGACTGCAACTGGGAGTTAGTGTCAGAAAGGTGTTTTTTTTTTTATTGCAATGGTCAAGCACCTAGGGGCACAATGAGGCTCCGGAACTCTGATTACACCTTAATCGGAATGATGGAGGAGCTGAAATTGCCGTTCTCCTTGAGGGTTCTCATCTTCATTGCGCACTTTTGAGCATCATCATTCTTGCAGGTATCTAATCGCCGCAGAACTGTTTTATCGGAAAGGCATTCTCCTGCAAACCCACCCCTACAGGCAAGCTTCCCCTGATAAAAGTTCAATGGCATCATGTCCAAGATGCATGTGTGAGTTCCTAGGCAATGTTCTCCTGAACGTTCTCGCCCAGTGCTCGTGCTCCTCGAGGAGCTCTATCTGCCACCTCATTAATTAGCTGACTGCCGCAAGCTCTACCCACTCAAGGTTCTTCTTGTTATCCAATTCCCCATGCTCCAACTCTTCAGCTACATGCAAACACAACCCAGCGCTACCACCTAGGCGACCCACATAATGACACAAGAATAACAAGTGCGAGTACCGTGTCCCCCTCTAGAACTAGTATCACTTCGTATTGCTTTGCTATCCATGTGAACTTCCTCTCCAGTGAATTAAATAGCTTGTTTTAAATCTTGTGGTTATAATGGACAGGGTTAATAACAACCGAGAAACTGAATCATTCTCTGCTGATAGCCACATTGGAAATAGCATACATTGCGTGTCATGGGAGAGGATTTATTTATGTAGCACAAAATCACCCTACCAAATTATTGCCGAATAACTTACATAATCGTCATGCAATATAAATAGCATGCAAATGGAAAAATAAATCCTGATAGTGGTATTTTCAAAAGGTAGACTGCAATAACATTGATTATGTGTTTTCTATTCCCTCACAGACAAAGGGAATTTTATTGTTGCCAGGCATTGGCACCCCGCCATTTGACAAGAAAAATATTCTTGGCCACAAGGATCGCGGTTCAATATCTTTGCCTGTAATTTGTTTATCTCTGGACACATATTGCCAGTCAGGAAATGTTCTGCCCAAGCAGACTTCAAAACTGGCTACCAAGCGTGTGGCTTCTTTTGAAAACAAAAGCCGTAGTGGGCGCCAGCTATAAATGAGACCAAAAAAAGGCAAATTCCTGTGTCTCTGCGTGAAATAGAGTTGAAAATCTTCGCTGTATCTGTTGCGCACAGTTTATTCTTTATATTAATATCCATGAGGGAAGTCCATGTTTGGATTAGTTTTATACCCCTGCAGTCAGAGGGGAGGGTTAAAATGTTATTCTCAGGTACTAATGTACTGATACTATAGAAGAGTAATATTTATTTTATTGACAATACTTTTTTAAATCATCCCCTCACCCCAATCTGGTGTTTTTTTAATTCCTTTCTATAATTTGAATGTGTCCACCTCATTCCACTATTCAACCAACTACCAGGTGGTTCAATACCCGGTTCCAGTGATCAACCAGTGAAACTGGACATTCTGCAGAGTCTGGTTGGGGAGGGCTGAGTACTGGGACCTGTGTTCAGGGGTTTACATCCTTGTTTGAGCCATGGACCCCCAAATAAAAATGCACCTGGTCTAACAATATCCCATCATGCATGCTTCTCTATTCTTAATGGTTCTGTTTTCGGGAGGGGTGGGGGGGTCCTTCCTAAATACTTTTGTCTCTGAGTCTCTTTTCTTCTCTTATGGTTGGACACCCTTCCTCAGGGACACTACAGCCGATTGTGGCGGCACTGAAGCCCAATGACAGAGCTGCTATTCCCCATTATCACTTAGAGAATAGAGCAGCTTCCACAATAAACACTGTCTGAATTTCCAGGCACGAGGGACTCCGGCTGTGACCTTGGGTCTCCTTGAAGCTGAGGCGGTTTTTCAGCCTTGTATGGGGGTAGCGTATCCCTTATGGTGCCTGAAGCAGCACCAGCCGTTCATAAAATAGCCCCAGCTGTGATTAAGATCCTTAATTCAAGTGAATAAAATCTTCAGTGAATAATGCAACATGCTGTAATACTGGTGACGATAAATCACGCTTCAAAAGTGTTTTAGAACTTGAAAAGTTAAAAATAAATCCCTCATACATACATGTTTCGGTGTGTCTAAAATGTACGCATCTGTCCACAAAATGCAGTTTATTTAAATGAAGACCTTTGTCTAAATGGGAAATCGAATAGTTAATTGCTTCACATCATGGAGAATGCCAAACAGGGTAAAATCATTGCAACAATTCAGTTTATCTGAAGTCACAGACTAATTGTGAGAAAATTAATTATGAATTTTGCATGGATAGATTGGTTCCACTGTTTGGCTGAAGGTGAGAGATAAGTATTAGTGTGAAATCTGCCTGTTACTCAGTGATACAAAACGGTAAACTCGAGCCTCTTTTCCTTCCCGAAGAAGCAGACAGACGTGATTCTTTTTATTTTGTCTTCAGGTCACTATTCGTAGTGTAGCTAAGGTTTAAGGTTATCGGCGATCCCGTAAATAGTTAATTAAGGTTACCAAAGCTTGTGTACCAGCATTTGAACTGTCTGCTTCCTAACAAACCTGTGTAGAATTTTGTCTAAGCTTGCATAGACACAAAATATCATGCGGGTATATATTCTTTATTTGGGGACATGTTGACAATGTCTGTTCGCTTTAATGATTATCGGCAGGAGGGTGAATCATTTTCTTTGGTCTCCGTATTTCACATTTCATTGCCATGCAGTCGTCTCTTGATGACTTGGTTCTTTAGTATTTGTGGTTTTATTAGCTGTTGTGATTACATTGTGGTTTGGTCGCTCAGAGGGAAGCGTTGTAGCCTCGTGCTTCAAGGGCTGAGGTTGGTGAGCGTGGAGTCTTCACATCCTCCTCTTGTCCTGCAGCTTTGCTCTCATCGCACTAAGATAAAGAATTATATGAACTGGCCACACTAAATTTCTAATAGTTGTCGAGTGTGTATATAGTCGCGGAGCGGCGTTCCATCCAGGGTGCTCCTCAGCTGTAGTGCTGCTTTGGGACTGGCTCCAAACTCTCCCCTCCAACCCTGTACGAGACAAGCAGATGGAAGATGGAGAGATTGACACGGGATTTACCTGAGCTGTTTTGCCATCAAATTGACCAACTAATAATGTATTATCGACTTTTTTCCCATAAAGTTTGGTATTCAGTGGAAACAACTGTGATTAATCCAGGATGTAATACCAGTATTTGAAATGGTAACTTTACAATCAGAGGTTTATCCTGTATTCTATCAGCCTTCACTTGTTTAAGATCCATGCATTCTTGCTGTGTTTGTCCATTAACAAGAAATTAAGAATTTATAACCTATTGATTTAGGGTTATCCTATGGTTGTAAACCTATTACCCAGTGACTGGGTGAACAGCTTCCAGTTTACCTGATCTCAATGTTTCCAGAGCACCTAATATAATGAGCTACTGGAGACACTGAACAGCAAACTAGTTCGATTGTAAAGATGGGTTGTAGCATAAAACTGTGGGCGCTGTCAGTGCTTTACATAAACCAAGAGCTTTTTTGGCTAATTAATAATGTATGTGTAGTACTGTGATGGAAAAAGAGTTAGGGTTTCTAATTAAAATTAGAAGGAAATAAAATGGATTTTAGAAATAATTAGTATAAAATAAACCTTCTTAAACCCTTCGTTAATTTTGCACTCTCTACAAATAATTGCACTATAAATAATATAAAGATTATACATTAAACATGTTATAACTCATAAAGCAATTTATAGCAGACTCAGAAAATGGAAGCTTAGCAGCCTTTCAGTTAATGTGTGTGTGTGTGTGTGTGTGTGCATTTGTGTTTGTTCGTGCGTGTCTGTTTGCGTGCGTTTTTCTATGTGTATGTGTGTCTGTGTGTATGTTTGTGTGTGCGAGTGTGTGTATATATGTGTGTGTGTGTGTGTGTGTGTATACAGTATATATATATATATATATATATGTGTGTGTTCTTTCTGAGAGTTCAGTATTTTTCCCCATCACTTTTTTCATCCCCACCTCATAACCTCACTTATGCATTTGAAATCTTGTTTGTCCTTTGCTATACATACTTAATGATATCAGTTTAACATGCCATAAATAAAACTGCATAGTGAAAATGACGTATTTCTATTTCAGTCATTTAGTTTTTTACTTTTCTACTTATCTACTAGTGTAGTTGATTAAAAATTCAAACAGTTACTCCATCTAGTTCTGGTTTCCATAAACACATGATTTTCAGGTACTGGATTGGCTGGGCCAGTAGCAGTTCGATGAGATTAGCCAATAGGACTAGGCAGTGTAAAAAACTCATGAATTATCGTAAAATACATTTTTAAAGATTAAAAAAATGAAAAACAGCTGTTGATAGGGAAGCTTTCTTAATAGCACACATCACCCGACCAAACGCAATTTTCACCAATCGCATGTAGCCTTCTTAAAACAAACAGCCAATGCCCTAAAAGGCAGGGCGGAGCTGGCCGAGTCGGTGGAGCGTGCCGCAGGCTACTGTTATGGTAATACGATAAAGATGATAATGTGCTCCCTTAGTGGAAGGTTCAATTGTCGGTGAAGAAAGTGCGAATCTTTTTAAAAAGTAGATATGCTGGATAAACAAGACAATAGGACGTCGGTGGTGTGGTGGCATTTTTTGAAGTTTAAAGTCCAAAACCAATCAGACTGGCGCTGTGCACTGTAAGCTATGCTGAAAACATGCGCCAAACTAACCGTGAGCTTATTTCACCACTTGGAGCATCGCCATTCAGTAGAACATAGAGATTGCAAGTGCTGACAGTCACAGATCCCGGCAATTAGGGCTTCCACATCCAGTCTGAAGAAACAGGGGTCAAATGACATCCCTGATTGGTTAAAAATGGGACACGGCATTTTATTTTTTCATTACAGGGCAGGTGACAACTCTACCGGCAATGTCAAATCCACTCCCTGGAAGAAGCAGTCAGGCAGTCAGAGAAAGGCCCAGCGACAAACCGTACTGGCGGCTTTTTGTAGTGCTCTGCCCTATGACAAACGGGCTTATTTTTGTATGATTTCCTTCCATCCATCCATTATCCAAACCGCTTATCCGATCGGGTCGCGGGGGGTCCGGAGCCTATCCCGGAAGCAATGGGCACGAGGCAGGGAACAACCCCGGATGGGGGGCCA
>JABFDZ020000050.1:20313421-20326525 GCA_019775955.2 Pollimyrus isidori
AATTTTACCTTTTAAGTTTACTTTGTTTTGTAACGCTTTCATGGTTTTTTTTTCAATTGTTTGGTTAATCCACAAAACCCCATTTCCCCCCCCCCCCCCCCCCCCCCCCCACTTCAGACTTGCATCTGTGGGTGAAGGTATCCCGACACGCCACTATGTGCCGGTGGAATGATGTAGCTCTCATGGGGAATCTCAGAAGCTGCCCTGACCCATTGTAATTTGACAGTAACGTCTGACAGGAAGACACTTCATGTTTTTTGTTTGGTCGTTTGCATTTTTCCCTGCAGCGCTGCTCAGTAGCAATAATCATCGGCATCGTAATGGCGTCCGCTGACGATGCCACCGTGTTTTAAAAATATAAGACCTACTTTGCATGTGGCCTCAATCAAATGTTATATCCCTCAGAAAACGCGTCTGCTTCACACTTTAAAGTGACACACGCCTGTCTGAAGTTCTAATACCGTTTACACCAAATCTGATTCATTTGGGAAGAAAGTCCTTTTGAAAAATGAGGGTCAGCCCGTGGCACAACCTGGCGTTCCACCAGTTCTTTTTCAGGACCGGGAAGAGCGGTGAGCAAATTTCGCCGGCTCTATAAATCACATACCAGCACAGCAACAACGTTCAGCATCCCACATGGCGGGACCTTATCTGGCTGCCGGTGTTGACGTTCCCCATAGCTGCGTGCGTAACTTAGCTGCCCCCAGAGGCAAGCGCAGGACACAGATGGGAGCCACGACAATTTTTGGGTCTTCTGGTTGCTGCAGAGAATGATAACTGTGGAGGCGTGTAAGACTTTGTAAGCTCAGACTGATCAATGGGCATTAAGAAGAGCTCATATTGTGTCAACAATGCGACGCAGAAGGCGCTTTGATCCAAGTGAAAATGTGAACATTTTGGACAATCATCCTTGGGAATTTGGGCATATTTGTTCTGGGGAAATTGCATTGAAACTGCCAGCAGACACTGAGCATCGCACTGAATAGAGAATTCTTCCCCTAAAGACCCCAAAGGACAACTTCATTTAAGCTGCTTTGAAGCCTTTCTCTGTCTATGGTGCAGCTCCTCAAGCACTCCCCTGAAAGCAGGAGGAGCCGGTCAGAACCGAATGTGTAAAGAGCGAACCCTTTCATTTTTATGGCGAAAGACAGTTATAGTGAGTTTAGTGATGCAACCCTTTCATATATAATAACCACGAAGAGATGTATGTGAGGCATGTGTTTTCAGTAAAGTTGTGGCAGTTATGAAGATTAATAACGGGAATCCACTTTCTCTTAGGCAAAACATATATTTAAAACGATTTTATTTAATGCAAAGCAAATTATATTTTAACCACTAGAGACCAATATAAAATTAATTCACAGTAGGTGTATTCATTGACCTATAAAGAAATTAATGTAACCTTGGATGCAAAACAGTTTTATATTTCAATTCTGTTATTTTGTAACCTCTTCTGTGTTTTGTTACCTAGCAATTGAGGTTGTTTTATTAAGCTGAATAAAGTATAGCAACCATTTTATGAGTTCCATTTGACTAATGCCTTGCATTAAAACTTTACTAGACATTTCTCAGTTGAACTGAAATTCAGATAAAAATCTATTATGTTTGGAGACCAGGAAGGGTATAGTTTAGCTGATTTTGAAGAATACAGAGCCAGCTATGGTGTATGAATTGAAAATGTCCTTGTATTGTAATATATATTAAAACAGTAATTATTGAAACGCTGTTCATTTCTCTGTGACTGAGGCATGTCGGTGACCTGATATAACACCCTTCTGTTTTGTGTCTTGTCCCAGACTGCATGCCCAGACCATGGCTCCCTTTCCAAGACACAATGCTGCTTTTGTATCTCTGGGTTTTCCCTTAGTGCCGGATCCAAAACAGTCCCTTTGTCTTGGTCCGTCTCCGCTGTAAACTCACACCCAAAGTCTCCATTCCGTTCACCTGGTCCCGGGTCACGTGGCTTTTTTCATCGCCGTCCTGACTCGTCTCGTGTTCCCATTTTCGTAATAAGCCAGTCGCAGCAGAGGTAGAATGTTCAGGCCCATAAAGTACAAATCCAGACCAGGGTTTTGATTCAACCAGCCAGTAGAACAGAAAGTGTCACAGTCACAGAGGACTTAACTGGTTGGTTGAAATAAAACCTTGGTCTGGATTTTCACTTTCTGGATATGACCTTTCCATCTCTGATTAGCATCATTGTTATGTGGCTACATGATAAACTACAATAGGCATCCCATTCATCATGGACCCCTGCCTTGTGTATTGTCCTATTCGGAATACATTGCAGGCTCCTCTGTAGCCCTATGCTGGACGGATAGATATTTATGAATATAATCATCATTTTCACTGGTTATTTGGAAAATATAATACTGCCATGAAGCTTCCTGTGCATAAATTATAAAGCATGTTAAAAATGAAACTTGCACTTGCCTTGAGTTCATGATAAGCTTTCTGTGTGCTTAAGTGCTCGCTGTTTAATTGTATGTAACAAATTCAACAGCAGGTAGGCAGATCACCAGTGTTGGGCATTTCAGGTTCACAACCTACAAATCCAGACCAGGATTTTGTTTTTACCAACTAGTTCAGCATAAGGAGTCATGGTCACAGAGTGTTCAGCTGCTGGGTAGAAACAAAATCATGGTCTGGATTTGTAGTTTCTGGACCTGAAATGCCCGACACTGCAGATCACGCATCATCAGGCTCAACCCCTTCAGCGTAGCGTAAGCTGTTAGGTTACCGGTGCTGTTTAAGTACAAGTTTGGGATCCTATTAGTAGTGATGCTGAGATTAGCTTCCTTGAGTCACACCGCCTTATCACTTAGGTCACAGTCCTTCCGTTCGGGTTGTTTTTCCGGCCGCAAATTCAGGTCTACAGGCTGTGCAGCAGTTCCCATCTTAACTCAGTGGACATCAGCGATGCGGAGCAGTCCTGCATCCCTCTGGGGGGGGAGTTCGGAGGGTTCTCTGTTTTCTCGATCAGTCTGATGTGCGCGGGGTCACCTGCAGCCCTTCCTTCCCTTTGAGCCCTCTGAAGGCACGGCGCCATCTCCCAGTGCAGAGCCCCCCCTTCGGTCAACCTCCGTCAGTCTCTCGCAGTGAAACAACACCGCAGAGTTATTTTGGCACAAATTGCTCATTGTCGATTCAAGGCCTGCTTTGCCTGTCTGCAGCCAGGGCTAAAACTACAAAGAGCCACTGCAATGGTGAGGGGGGGCATTCTGATCTAACTGCCATTTCCAATTTCTTTCATCCATTGTTGTTGTGGCAACTGTTGCTGGTCGATGCATTTTCACTATTGCTGTTATTGATTTTTATTTAAATTCCCTTTAAATGTGTTTTTGTACATTGATTTAATAATGTGATGTGTCCAATACATACATACATACACACACTATATGGGATGGCATGGCCAGGTGTCCCATATATATATATATAATTGGAAACTGTAATGTCTAAAGATTATTTAACAGTCTTTATTCTTTATTATTGCTTCCTTAACAAATTTGAAAGTGCTATTTTCCGCAGTAAGAGGTTAAGGGCCTTAGAATTCAGAGAGGATGCTTTTTTTTCCCTGAAATCATTTCCTGTGAAACACAAAATGATGGTTTCTGTGTGCACAGAATAGTTTTGAGATAAATTGCAGATGCATGTAATCCTTTCAGTAAAGAAGACACGCATCTGAAAGGTCTGCGCATATTCTCAGCGACGCAGGACAATGCATGAACAAAGCTGCGGTCTCAGCCGAAATGCAACAGATGCATGAATTTCCCTTCTGACTCGGCGGCGCATCTCATCAGCCATGGGCACCTGCAGGCAGGTGAATGCGCATCGCGGCACCATGGCGCAGTGCCGCCTCTCACCTCCGGCACCAGGGTTCACGCCTCCTATGGCCTTATGTGTGTGGAGTTTGCATGTTCTCCAGATGTCGTTGTGGGGTCTCCTCTGGGTTAACTGGAGTTACTAAATTGCCTATAGGTGTGAGTGTGCCCTGCGCTGGGCTGGCACCACGTCTTAAGTTGTTCCCTGCCACAGACCACTGGCCCTGAATAGGACAAGTGATTACAGAAAACGGATGGGGCATCGGCACACAAACTGGGGGCATGAGCGGTGAGAGATATCTACCACCTGAAAGGGAGTCAGGGTTGCTGCATTCCTCACAATAAGAGACTCTGTGCCACAATGTAAATGGCTCAAATAATGGCTCAAAAGCAAGGCCACTGAGGACGCAACAATGTAATCGCTCACAGAGCCGTTCGGCACCTTTCCTGGGAATGAGAGCAGAGCAGAAGGGATAAGGAGTGAGAATGAAGCCTTGCGTATGTGCAGGTGGGTGGGGGGGGGGTGTTGATGGGTTTCTTGTCCAAAGGATTCTAATTGAGTGGAAAATAGCAAAGCACGAGGTTCATAAACCGATTGTTTTCTGCCGCAGAAAAGCTAGCAGTGGTCGCACACGAGGTCATTTATATTACCAGATAGGCTCCTCTTCGAGCTGATGGGATAGAAAATTGAAATTGATCAAAACCGGGGGGGGAAATGGGAAGGAAAAGGGCCAGTGGGAACGTGTTTCCTGAGAGGGAATTCGTCCTCTCATTTATAACCACTGGGAAAGGCTCGGCGCCGGAATGAGTCACTGTGAAAATTGCGAATCAAAACATTGCATCATCCATCTTAAGTCATTAAATATCAGCGGAGCCTTTTGTGATGCAGATGGGGCTGGCGATGAACGCTGAGTGCTCCCGTCCTCATCTGGGAAGAGCTGTACCGCTGATTTGTACACACACCCGTCTACCATATGGCCTCTGGGAAAGTCTGGGGAACCATGTCATATACAATCAACAGGGCCAAAGTCGCAATAGCATTGACATTAGGCTATAGCAGAAAAAGAATGAGCCTCTGACACGATGTTACGTTGCGACTGCAGAATCGTTCTATCGCGCTAACAATAATATGAGAAATAGTTTCAATACTAGCTCGATGCGTTCTATACAAATGGGCCGAGCGACTCCCCCTGTGCATCACATTTACATACCGACGTTTTGCATCATTACTCGATCATTGTTTGATCATCAGTACAGCCAGCTGTTTATGCACGTCGCCCCCATTAGGCAAATCCTTTCTTTTTAAGATACCACGTCCCGCCTCCCCGAGCCACCAATTGGGTTTGAATTTAGCTGCAGAAACTCCCTTGCTTTAAAGTCCCTCATTTATCCGGGAGAGAGATCCCTTAAGCTGTCGCAGACACTCTGTTCAGACACAATAAGCGGAGTGAGTTCCCGCAGGATGTTTGCATTATTAAGTAACACATCGTCCTCTCGGCCTGCGTTGCGCGGGAGGCGGCCAACCTCTCCACTCGCGTTAAAAACGACGGGACACACGGGTCCATATTCATTACGCAAAGTGATCTAATTTCACACTATAACCGGTCGGGCCGAGTGCGGCAGCCGTGAAGCGGAAGGTGGTTTAGGCGGTTTTTATTATTCGGGACAAAGAGGCGGCGGGATTTAGCCTCTGCTCATTTGCCGATGGTTAAAAACTCGCGTTTCCAGCCGCTAAGTGAGAATCCCCGGAACAGAATGTTAAAGCCATGGTGCTCTGGGGGTGTCATTTCTCCATTTTTGATATTCCACCATTTTTTTTGCAAAGAGCAAGAAAGAAGCCGTTAATAAAAGTGCTATATGAAAGATTGCTAGCTGTTTGTAGAAGCACTCCATGGTTCGTAGGATAAATACTGCTCTGCTGGGTTAAGAGGAGCAATCTGTCAAACGCCTCGTCCTCCACAAACCATTGTTCTTCCACTAGACAGGTGCTGGACTCAAATTCCTCCCTTTAATCATTCTGAGCAGATCCACTGTTGCGCCGCCCTACCCTTCATCAAGCCGATTACCTCCACTAACATACTGTAAATAAAGAAAGCAGGGGTTGCGTGTGCCCGCTGGCCCCCATTGGCCCGGAGGCGAGCGGGGGAGTGCGGGCGGGATCAGCGTGACGCGTGGGCCGGGGTTAAGGCTACGGAGCCACTGGTCTCAGTGCTCGGCGTGACAACTCCGCCACGCTGATAAGATAAGAAGGATTGGCTGTGTGCGAAGAGGGAAACTAAAAAAAAAACCTCAAGACCTCAAGGTTGTGCTGTGAAAAGACACCAAACTTTTCATGTTATCCTTAATAATATTTTATTAAGCCACTAACGGTTAAAATTTCATCCTTCTTATATTTATAGACTTTGAATTATTCAAGATACGTGTGTGTGTGTGTGTGTGTGTGTGGGTGTGTACATTTTTCCCATAGAAATGAATGAGCGGTCCCCATAAAGATATGTTTACCTGACATGTGTGTGTATGTACCTGCATGTGTAGGACGAGGATCTTTTTGAGACTATGGACAAAAAACATTAAACTGGAAAGTGTGGAAAGTGTGCCAGCACAGGTGTGGTCCTGCTTGATAAATGAGGATAATGAGAGTTTCAGCACCGTTTCCAGTCATGACCCCAGTGCATTACTGGTGACCTCCGTCATCTGTTTTTGGGAATGTATTGCCGACTGTATTATCACTGCCAAAAAGTAAGAGCTTTAAGCACTCTCACAATAACATATCAATACATTCTGAGAAGAGCAAAAATGGAAGGTCCTGATGTGAGCGAGATGATGTATTGAACTCCCACCAATAGTGCAGCAACCTAGGTGTGCTTTTAATTTAATGGGAATGTTAAAATGTGATATGTAATTAAGCGTAAATTCATTATAATCGATATTGATGCTGACTGGTGCAGGAATGTGCTTAACTTCATTATTATGTTTGATCCGGTGTTGCTGATAATCTGTAAAGCTTCAGTAAATATGACCATGAGATGGGGCGGAGTAGATTCTCCATGTACTTTGCACGATTACCAATCTTTATGTAGGAGTGACTTCTATTTTCTGTCTCTCTCCCTGGGAATAGAAACCTGATGTCTCCTCCTGGTCCTGCCTTCCTGTTCCCGCTCTCATCCTCAGATAGTGCCCCTTCCTTCCCAACATCCCCATTTTATGTGGTCCTGTTCTCTAGCTATCACACGAGACATTTCGCCAAAAAAAAAGCCTCAGGTAAATAGTGCTTTCTCAATTAACAGCGCCAAGGATTTACAGTCCTATTTTTACATGTGCGATGCAATCAGTGCGAAGAGCCGTGTCGTTCGTAGTTGGAATCGCACGTATATTTCTGATCTCCTTTTCAACTCTGATCCAGTCCTCTGATCTGAAGGTGTTATATTCAGTTTCCCTTTTAAAAATAGGAAATAATCATTTTCTGTTGAACATTGGTTAGTTTCTCCAGTGTGCTTCTGATCTTATGTTCAGTGCCAAGATTTTGCTGTGGGGGTGTCGACCTTTACCCCCCCCAGCTGCACACACAAAGACAAGCCGACCACTAGACAACAGGAAAATGTAATCGATTTCCTCCAGATGGGAGCGGACACAGCCTCTGAAGACGGGGGAAAGGGAAGGCAGCCCTGAGATTGAAGACATTGCTCCTGCCTCACTACATTCCCAATAGCAAAGTTGTGCGTTGACAGGTGAGACATCAGAATATTTTTCAGGCTTCCAGGTTACGCTCACTGCTGCTGCCACAAATGCCCAGCCTATGGAGCAGAATTTAGGCAAATGTCCTCCTCCCTCTCATTTGGTCTCACGGAAAGTGCGGTATCTCTCTCTCTCTCTCCTTATTGTCATGCTGAGTAGCGAAGCTCTGGCTGGCTTGGGGGAGTAAGGGAGTGTAGAGGAGCTTTTTGGTAATCTAAGCAAGTGAGAATCTTGACATAATCAGTTTGCTGTAAAAGGCTGCCTGATTGAGTTCCCCGTACACCTTTATAGTCTGGATATATCATATTTACAGTATTTAAGTGATATGCTTTCATCAACGTAATAATAGGGAATGTAATTCATAAACATGGTTTAGTAAGTTCATTATCGGTTTAAGTGCAGGGAAACCTAGACTGCCTTGTTTTGAATATTGCTTATCAAATTATTAATGAGAGTTTATCAGACTATTAAGCAGAGAGTCACTGGAGTGAGCCTGGAGAGTTTCACAGCACTTGGCAAAGTGATACTCACGGATCAGGTCGTAATGTCAGCAGCTTTCAGACAAATGCTGAATTTTCCTGATGAATTTTCATTTTATTGCTTGGGCTGATGGAGGACAATGTAATTGCTTGGGCTTATGAATGATAAAGTAATTGCTTAGTCTAGTGAATGATGCAGTAATTGCTTAGGCTTGTGAACGATAAAGTAATTGCTTGGGCATGTGAACGATAAACTAATTGCTTAGTCTAATAGATGATAATGTAATTACCTGGATGGATGAATGATAAAGTAGTTCTTACTTTGACGGATGATAATGCAATTGTTTTGGCTGTTGGATGATAATGCAATTCCTTTAGGTAATGAATAACAATCTATTTACTCAGTCTGGTGGGTGACCAAATAATTACATGGCTTTATGAATGACAATGTTGTTGGATATGTAATTGCTTGTGCTGATAAATGTATGCAATTGCTTGGTCTGATGAATAATGAATGTAATTGTTTAGTCTGAGGAATTCATGTAATTAGGCTGGTGGATAATAATTTAATTGCTTAGTCTTCTGATTGTAATTGCTTGCATTGATGAATGATTATGTAATTGCTTGGCTTGATTAATGATTACGTAATTGCTTGTGTTGATGAGTAATGTAATTACTTTGCCTGGTGGATAATACAATTGCTTAGTCTAATGAATGATAATGTCATTGTTTAGTCTGATGAATTAATATAATTACTTGGGCTGGTGGATAATGTATTTGCTTACTCTGAGTTATAATGTAATGCTTGGGCTGATGGAATTAACAGTTTGTCGCATTCTTTAATGTAATTGAATTTTTCATGAAGAGAACAGTAACACTTTGCATATGTTTTTCAGCAATAAATCTGAAAATCCAGAATGTTTTTTGCCCTTTATCCATATATCAGCTTGGATCCAGGCATGACAAGGGTACATCTGTCTGAAACTGAAAAATATGGTCAGTTGCAGCAAAAATATGTGCCATGTTATAATGCTTTACCACTGATCAAGATATCTCCTGCTATAAGCCCCACATAATTGCTGTCAGGATTTTACAAGGTTAAGAAAAACTTTGTAGTGTTCATTTAAATTCCACCCTCCAATGATGAGATATGTGCCATCCAGCCCTAACCCCATCCCAACCATCTTTCAGGCTATGTTTTTACTGGATAATCTTTAGAGCCAGTTTCCAATCCACTGAATAGATATTCTGAACACTGCACACACACACACTGCCAAATTGCTGAGGCATTCTGCAGCAGTCAACTAAATTCAGACTAAAAGGTCCATATGAAATGACCAGGCTGAGTTTTCTCTTAGGAGAGGTTATTATGCACCTCCTCAGAGTAAATGAGATCTAAAAATGCTTACTCTGTAAAGAGTGTTAGAGTTCTGCACCAATGTCAGCGTTTTTATAACTACATATATATATATATAAAAAAAACAACAGATACATCATGTTCACATTTGCATGCCCTAAACGTCTAACATATCAGATTATGGATATTTACCTGTGAGAAATGTAACATTAACTATGAATACTGAATCTGGATACTGAGCGTGTCAGTTTCTTTCATGAATGTGCTTCAAAGCATGATAACTTATTTCTGAATAGCCGCATTTATTGTGCTCTTCCACCATTCTCACAATAATCAAAAAGTCAAAAATTACTGTACGGAGCATTCAGCTCTCATTAGGCTGCTTTAATCCCTTTGAAATAATTGAGTATGAACACAGTTATGTAAATTCTATATTTTGATGATAACGCCATGTAATATGCTTCTTTGATATTATTAATTTAAAAAATTAACAATGTGATTTCACATGTTCTAGCACTATAACTAAAACTGCAATTTGTATTATCGGTGGACGTTTGTGTGTACTTGAGCATTACAATATATGATGAGATCCTCCCCCGGCAATGTGATTTAGGATTTGTGTGCGTGTGTGTGTGTGTGGCTGGTTTTATCTTCTCTTAAACCTTCTTACCTACTGGGATGCAGTTGGAACCAGTATTGACTTCTGGTTAAAAGTAGATGTTTTGAAGTGGCATTTGTATTTCAAATCAGTTGCAAACTCTTGAAGATATCGCACAGCATCCTGCTGTGAGAAAAGGACTATTTATTTAGAGGAGTTCTGGGAAACCTCAAGAACACAAACAGTGATAAGCAAAATAGCAGACTTGCCTCCGTAAGCTGCTGATTTCACATGAATAATGGAGAGCATTAACAGAAGGACACAAGAAATAATTTTGCATTTTGCAGAAGGAGGGGATTGACTCGGCCTCTGAGCATGAAGAGAACACAAAACATGCAGCGGCTGCAGCTTAAACCGCATCCACTGCACAGGCTCAAGCAGAAGAGGCTTGGCAGCCCCTGAAATTCAAAGGAGGGCCTTGTCATTCTTCCCTTCGCATGCCTGCCTCACCTGCATTTCTACGGTAAAGTGCCAAGTTGCGCAGATCGAATTGGGTTAGGCCAAACAACTCCATGTAGCTCTCTGCTATTTCTGGTTACCAACAGATTCTTCTCCACTTATATGGTAACACCCCGCTTCACTGTGCGTGTAACAAGCTGGGTGTCTCCGCTATAATCATCAGAGGCTTTAGGTGCATGCTAAGGTTAGCAATTACTGGTCGATGGACAGCCTCCGTGCCACACCTCCCCCCGCGGTAGCTAAATAAATGTAAACAAAGCTCATTCCGCCATGGAAATTAAAGAAGTCATCAGGCCTCGAACAATCTTCTGCGCTCATGCAACGAGCAGACGAGCCGTTTGCGGGTGTTATTTCAGAGAGGCAGGTTCCATCTGTGGATTCTCATTAGCTCTGCTACCGGGCAATTTAACGCGGGGGGAACTGCTCCCATGTAGCTCCTCTAAGGTGATGGAAGTGGAGAGACTGAACGAAGCAAGAAAAGTTATAACAGCGATAACCTCTGCAGGACACCGGGGGTCTTAATGGATTCATGCCCTGCGCACATTAACTCCACAGGTTTCTGTCTGGGGAAGAGGTTCAGTGGCCACTTATAATAGCCCCTTTGGCCTTTAAAGTGACTCGGCCCCCGGGGTTGATATCGTGGGGACTCCAATGTCAGGCCTGCGACCAGGTCCCAGCAGGGCTAGACAAAACAGGTAGGCTGGTACGAGAAGCACTGCTGCCCCCCGGGGGGATGTGGGCGTATGTATTTCTGACAGAGAGCCCCAGGGTCTCCCGCAGGACATCCAGAGGAAGTATCACACTGAATGCCAGACTATTTCTTTGCAGGTACATCAGAAGTACCCACTGCTCTTGGCTACACATACGAGCGCATTTCAAATGCCTAAAAAAAAAGAAAGAAAGATATTTCACTCTGGTGGCAGTAGAAATATAGAGGAAACCTTTCATAATATATGGTCCATGCAAGCAGAAATCGCAAGATTATTGACAGAATGTGAAAGCCCAAATGCAGTCGGCAATCTGATGCCTGGGTGCAGTCACATGGATTACGGCCAGGATTTAATTGCTCATGCTGTGAGATTTACCACATCAAAGATTACTCTGTGTTCCACTGAAGCGGTGTTTCTGAGAGATTCTTTTCCGTTAGTTATTCTACATAGGACTTCTGTGATTCCTCCTTAAAAATGTTATCTATCGCTTATTCGCGCTGCGAAGAATGTTAGGCCTCATCATTTCAATGTGTCCAGCTGCAGGAAGATCATTTTTAGCAGAGGGTGAGATGGGCCCCATCTATAAATTAGAGTGTTGATTGAACATGCCGATGGGCATGGGGGTTGTGTGTGTGGGGTGTGAGGGGGTCCCAGTGGTGAAACTTGCCAAGATTGCCAGCGCAGATTAGTGGAATGACGTTGCATCGTTTTTTTATTCTCTGGAAAATGAAAGATCAATCTTCTGGCCATTAATAATGAATTATAAACATGCTGCGGGTCTCTTCTAAGTATTGGATGAGCTGACGAAATCCCCCGTCTTCAACCAAGGAGAATGGCTGATCGTCCGGTGCAATCATATCGATTATTTTAGTAGCTATGTCTTTAGCTCTGATGCTGTTAACACTGACAAAAATTATATCACGCAGCAGTGGGCTGAGAATCCAAAATCTAACTTAGGTTACACTGATATATTAAATGACTTAACACTCAGGCAGTCATATTGTCTATGGATATTTATGCCCTTCCCATTGATGGTTATGTGCACATCACATTGGCAAAGTGTGCAGAAGGAATGGAATTTGTCTTCCTTACTCTTTGAAATGATTGTGTGTTCTTTGGGACATTCTTAATTGTACGAAGTTTTTCATTTAGGCATTTTGAATGATACCCATCCACAGTGAATAAAAATATTGGGATGGGGGGATTCAGCCATCAATGGTTGTAATCTAAGTTGGAAACTCGGGTGGCTGTGCATTGTTAACCAATGCAAGATGATAATCATTTGTTTCACAGGTGCTTCAATGGGTCAATAGCCAGGCTTATTATACGGTAATGAGCTTAATAATGCACCAGTCATCCAAGTATATAGATTTCATGATAGGTCTTTCATGTTCGTTGATGTAACAGCAACTGGACTGTTTTTAGCAAAAGCTTTGTAATTAGTAATTGTATTATTTAAATAAATTGTAGTGTGCAATTAATTAATTATCCGTAGCTTATGCCATATTATGTCGTTAGTGAAAAGAACATGTAAGCATCCACTGACAACTCGCACCAGATGGAGGACATCAAGCTGAAAAACTGTCTAGTGTAAAAACCACAAGGAGGCTTCCCCATTGGCCACAGTGTCCCCGTCACTTCATTGGGGCTTTGGGATCCACTCAGACCACAGGATGAGCTTCCCCATTGGCCACAGTGTCCCCGTCACTTCATTGGGGCTTTGGGATCCACTCAGACCACAGGATGAGCTTCCCCATTGGCCACAGTGTCCCCGTCACTTCATTGGGGCTTTGGGATCCACTCAGACCACAGGATGAGCTTCCCTGTTGGCCACAGTGTACCATCACTTCATTGGAGCTTTGCGATCCACTCAGACCACAGGATG
>JABFDZ020000050.1:20335582-20348882 GCA_019775955.2 Pollimyrus isidori
CCCCCCCCCCCCCCCCCCCCCCCCCCCCCCCCCCCCCCCCCCCCCCCCCCCCCCCCCCCCCCCCCCCCCCACGACTGCATGCATCCTTTAAGATTGCAAAGAAAAGGTCCCAGGCCCTGTCCTCCCCTGCCTCGGCACTTTGCACAATGGTTCAGTGGAGTGCAGACACAGTTATGAATCGATGTCATCAGGTAAGGCTGTAAATGGAAATGCGCGCTGGCGAATGGCTTCAGATGCAGCGTCCCCATTGGCCGACGCTGGAGAGTAAACAGCAATGGAACGCCGTCAAAACTGGCGCCTCACGGCTCCAGAATACTAAAAATAATTGTAATATTGTGATTTTTTTTCCTCTTTGGCATTTATTTTGCAATGACTTGGCGAGCATTTTAAAGTATTGGAAAGAAACACCTTTAAAAACAAATTTAAATTTTTAAAAGACATTGCTCCACAATGGTACATTTTTTTGAATGTCATTCAGTAAAACAAAGATTAGAGGCAATTTTGAACTAGTGATGTGGCTATAGTAATAGCGTGACTACGAAGACCCCTGAAGAGCACTTACTGTATGTTGGGGGTAAGTTTAAAGTTTTGTTCCTAGATTAAAGATAATTGCACCTCTTCCATATATAGCACCATGTTTCACAGATTTGAATGTCACTCGGTCAAACGTCCAAAAAGTGTTCAGGAGGTTGTAGGTTTTATAGACTTAGGTATAAAATTTGAAGTTTTTGAATCAAGGTCAAGGTTGGTAACAGGCAGCCAAGCAACACTCTGTTAGGAAGGAACGTTCATGAAATTTGTCATTCAGTGAAAACTGAGTATCTCTTATCCGTAATGACACAGTGCATTTAACTGATTTATCACTTCAACATGCTGTTGAGTCTGTGTAACTAAACTGAACTGATTTCAGTGTTTTTTATCATTGTTAAGATTTTAACAGATACCTCTGTCCAATAAGGAGAGAGAAGCACGTTCCATGTAAAGATAAAGACCGGTGTTGCTGCTAGGGAGGGGAGACTGACAAAGAGAAGGGGCTGGTATAACTGTGAAGGTGAATGAGAGCAGGAACTCCATCAGTACAAGCTTGGCTTGAATCTTTATTAAAAAGAAATAAAATGGATGGATGGACGGATGGATGGATGAAAAAGAAGTATATTTATAACATTCATTCAAGGTAGTGATGAAATTGAACATTTCAGAGGTGTTAGTAGCTAAAAGCCACAAAACGTAGTAATCTGACATTGTTGTGAATTATATTTTCCAGTTTATATGAGAAATGAATTATATTAGATTTGTCTGATCACTTACCTGTTGATGTCAGCTGGAAAAAAAAAATCATGGGTTGTCATTATTCTTCTATATGCGATCAGAAGTGTTGAAAATGTTACTCTTATCAGATACTTAAGAACTGACGAAGTTCATTACCGTATTACAAGAATGGAGAACAAGGTTATGAGACTATTGATGGTATTTATACATTGTAATTTCTCTTTTTTACTCCTACTTTACTTCTTACCCTTTTTCTTTTTTTCTCAGCCAAATACAGGTGGTACAGAGACACATTTCAATGCATGTTTTACTGTATGTGACAAATCTCTTAAATCTTAAATCTTGATGGACTATTAATGTCAATATAACATGTACTGTTAAATTAGGGAGTCCTTGGCATCTTGTTTTATTGAGGACTACATCCAGGTATTGGATTTATGTGCAATGGCACATAATGTCATTCAGTAAAACAATGACTTTTACAACAAATATATAAAATGTTGTTACAGTATATGACACATATATAAAATAACATTATGTGACAGACATTTAAATCATTGAAGGAAAGTTAATATGATGTTTTATATGACTACATTTTTACATCATTATGGAGGAAAAAATGTAGACATTTTAGCCCAGAAATTTCATACCTGGGTATAGATTCTTTGTAGATTAGATTTTTCACTATTTGTGGCTGTGTCATTGTTCTAGTATCATATTGTATAGAAAATAGCATTGTTTTGCCAAATGACATTTCAGCTGCATACATTTAAATGCATATAAATAGCATATGAATATCACATATATATTGTCACATACAGAGAAATGAAACATACGACTTTCATTCTTTATTTTTTGGCATTGAAAATATAAAATGTCACTAACCCATATGTATGTTTGTATGTCTCTGAGGAAAGAATGATGGGATGTGTGCAAAGAAGAAGCATTCAAATGTACACAGGTTCTCCCCAGGAACTGTGGCTGTCAGACTAACTGGGATCTCAACATTGCCAATCGAGCACTGTGTATATATGTGTACCCTGTGATGGACTGGCACATGTTCTAGGATTTAAGCCTTAAGAAGAAAAACAGCCTATCACCCCCCCGCACCCACCACCACCACATTGGAGGTGGGAGGGATCCCCCGTAATAAATACGTTTACAAAAATATGGGTCAAATCATTATATGGTTTTAGAAATCTCTTTTAGAAGAAGACTTATTCTGTCTGGAATAAGTGGAGATGTCACTGGAAAGTGGATTGATGGATGTATGGATGGATGGATGGATGGATGGATGGATGGATGGACTATTTTGGAGCTACAGCTGCAGTAGGCAGTGCGATTCATGCCTTCTAAACCACATAAGAAACACCAGTCAGAAAGTGAAAACTGCACATCTTGTAGACTAAATATAATAATAAGCATTGCAACCGCAGTATTTCCATCAACATAGCTAAACAGCGATTCTTTTTCCTGCTTGCTGGCTTCCAGTGACAAAGGGAGCTGTCGATGTTCTCGAATGGACTCTAAAGCATAAGGTTTTTGTTGTCCGTCGCAGATTCTGTGCTAGCTATCTGAAAATGGTTTCCAGCGAAGAGGAGTTACCGCCTTTGTGAAGCGCTAAGGATCAGCAGTGGCGTTTCTGTGGGACAGCTTGTGTCTTCCAGCTCCGTGCAGGGATCATGGAGAGCCTGGTGATGCTGAATGATAAATTCTGCAGAAGACAGGAAGATCTGTTTAGGCAGCTGAAATACAAAGACGCGGCTCCCACAAGTCTATCGCGGGAGACCCTGCGGAGACATCATAGATAAGCGTCTCTGACATGCCGAAGCTCTGAGCTGTCAAGACACAGATGTGCCCTAAACCCCGAGTTGACAACGGCTCTCTGCCCTATTTGCCCTGGCATGGAGTTACAGCCATCAAACTTCAGAACTTCTGTTCCTAAGAACCGACCACATGATATGATCACAGCTCACAGTTGAATCATTTCTCACATGCTTGATGCTGAATTCATGTATATTACTGCAGACACGGTGATATTTCACTTTTGCAGTGCTATCCATTAATCCAACCACCCATGCAATAATTACCCTGTCTCCTGTGAACCGGCACTCCTGGTAAAGACATTACCCCTGTGGTGGTAAGTACCTCCAAGCCCCCTACCTGTGCACAGAAATGGTATCTCCATGCAAATTTATAACATGATGCCAGGTTTTAAGAAATGAACTGAACACAGGACTTGTGTCATCACCATAATCACACTATTTCACGCTGAATGAGATGCCATTGAATTTAATTATTATTATAATAATTGTTATTATTATTATTGCTGTTGATGTTGTTGTGTGTGAATGGCATGTGTCCTATAGATGGCATCAATCCGATACCCGCTATCAATATCAGGCTGACACTGGCAAAAGATGCTGAATCGGATGTTGAGGGGAAAGGGAGTAAAAAGCCAATCCGATTCGAGATAAGTCTAGTCCGTGCTTATAATCCTAGTGCGACATACTGTACGCAGAATTGATAAGTGACTGATAAGCAACGCGTGCACTTGAGTTGTCATGTTGGCATATTTGCGAGGGTTAGGGGGAGGAGATGTGATTGTTCACGGGTAATACTTGGACACGCCTAACCTTAAGCCAGAACTGTCTACTAGCCTGAACTATAGCATTAAAAGTTTATTTATTACAAATTTATACACAAACTGTATATTCTACTGTATATTTTGCATGTCGAAGAAGTATATCGTTGTTTCCTATCAAGACCCTTTTATATAATACAGCTCTGGAAAACATTTTAAAAAATGAAGAGACCACAGCACAATTTTTTGTGTGTCTCTGGATAATATATATTGCAAAATGCAGCCCGGTTCTTCCCTGCTTCTCATTAATGAAGGGCTTCTTCCTCGCCTTAAGGGACTTCAGTCCTGCTTCTAGGATCCTGATTGCAACAATGCACTACACACCTGCACTTAATGTTTCCCATTCCCTTTGAAGGTCACTTAATGACATCCTCCGATTCATAAGTTAACAGCCATCTCTGGCATTAGAAAGTCGATCGCTGCCCTCTATCTGGCTGGTGTCTGGTCATTCCCAGTGTCTCCTGCTTCACTTTATTCTTGTGTATTACTGTCTCCGAAATATTGAGTCTGATGTATTATTATGATTATTATTATTATTTCAGAAGTGGCATGTAGAGCATACATTTGAAAAAATACGCAAGGTATTCACCTTTAAAAATGTTATTGTTAAGGTCCTTTCAACCAAACAAGAAAAAAAATCGGTGCAGTACTATTTGTGGGTAGTAAACAGCATGACAAACAGATTGGTAACACATTGCTACTGAATGGCCTCCTGAAATAGGCTGCTGTTTACATGCTTTCTCTCCATTGTTCATAATCAGTCCCAGGTGAATCCCTTTTTAGCACATGTACAGCCGTGGCCAAAAGTTTTCAGAATAACACAAATATTAATGTTCACTAAGTCTGCTGCCTGAGTTTTTATGATGGCAATTTGCATATTCTCCAGAATGTTATAAAGAGTGATCGGATGAATTGCAATTAATCGCAGAGTCCCTCTTTGCCATGAAAATGAACTTAATTCCTAAAAAATCCTTTTCCACTGCTTTTCAGCCCTGCCACAAAAGGACCTGGCTGACATCTTTTCAGTGATTCTCTCGTTAGCACAGGTGAGAGTGTTGATGAGGACAAGGCTGGAGGTCACTCTGTCATGCTGGCTGAGTTAGAATAGCCGATTGGATGCTTTAAAAGGAGGGTGGAGCTTAAAGTCATCGTCCTTCCTCTGTTAACCATGGATACCTGCAAGGAAACTTGTGTCATCACTGCTTTGCACAAAAAGGGCATTACAGGCAAGGATATTGCTGCTACTAAGATTACGCCTAAATCAGCCATTTATCGGATCTTCAAGAACTTCAAGGAGTGAGGTTCAATTGTTGTAAAGAAGAGTTTCCAATGCCAGGACTGTCTCCTAAAGTTGATTCAGCTGTGGAATCGGGGCACCACCAGTGCAGAGCTTGTTCAGGAATGGCAGCAGGCAGGAGTGAGTGCATCTGCATGCACAGTGAGGCAAAGACTTGGAGGACGGCCTGGTGTCGAGAAGGGCAGCAAACAAGACACTTCTCTCCAAGAAAAACATCAGGGACAGACTGATTCTCCAAAAGGTACAGGGAGTGAACTTCTGAGGACTGGGGTAAAGTAATTTCTCTGATGAATCCCCTTTCCGATTGTTTGGAGAAGAAAAGGTGAGCGCTACCATCAGACCTGTATCATGCCAACGGTAAAAAACCCTGAGACCATTCATGTGTGGGATCGCTTCTCAGCCAAGGAAGTGGGCTCACTCACAATATTGCCTAAGAACACAACCATGATTAAAGAATAGAACCAACCTCTCCCAACCATTCAAGAAGAGTTTGGTATCGAACAATGCCTCTTCCAGCGTGATGGAGCACCATGCCATAAGGCAAAAGTGATAAGTAAGTGGCGTGTAGAACAAGACATTAACGTTTTGGGTCCATAGCCAGGAAGCTCCCATGACCTTAATCTTGTAGACAAGCTCTGGTAAATATTCAAGAGATGGGTGGACAAACAAAAACCCACAAATTCTGACAAACCCCAAGCATTGATTATGCAAGAATGAGCTGCTATCAGTCAGGATTTGGCCCTGAAGTTGATTGACAGCATGCATAAACTCAATGCAATTGCCACTAAAAGCCTTTGACACTTGTGAAATACTTGTAATTACACTTTAGTATACCGTAGAAACATCTAGCATAAAGATCTACAAACACGGAAGCAGCAAATTTCGTGAAAACCAATACTTGTATGATTGTCAAAACTTTTGGCCACAACTATACACTTGTTGTGCAGTATTTGCTCTGCAACTTTTTCAAACAGCAATGGGTTGAACACCATATAAAATCCCTCACGTTCATACTAGAGGTGATGAAAATACTAATTCTAATATAACTACGCTGTCTCCTTTAAAACCTTGTTATCGGAACAGACAGAACGCATAACTTGGCAGGTTATTCCGGTCAGGCTTTGCGGTCCTGCTGCAGAACACCCTGTCACCTGTCACCCTGTCACCTGTCACTGTGTTTCCCTCCAAATAAGGGCACAGGTGTTGTGACACAAGGCAGTATGACGGTGTGAGAGAAAGGCTTCCCATCCAGCGGGGTTCGCTGCCCCTGCTAATGCCCGCCCCCAACTCCTGTGGCGCGCTCGCATTGCACGCGGGCAGCTTTCACGATCCGCCTCACCCACTGTCACAAAGAGAGTGATTTTTCCGGACCTTGGGTCAGGGTGGCCGCAGGGAGGTGATATTCAGCGGAATCCGCCTCAGCTCCGAGGCGCTCAGGAAACAGTAATGGAGGCGCGGAGGCAGGGAAAATTCGGAGTACATTTTAGTCACGGCTGTAGTGATCTGTCAGACGCGGCGTTTCTCAAAAAACAACGTAGGGCAGCATCCTACGGTTCTTTACAGCTGTACTTTACAGGGACAGTTCAGATGTAATAAACTACAGCTAACCCCCCCCCCCCCACACACACACACACACACACACCTGCCCTCATTGCTGGTGCTTTAATTGTGGCCATTTTGGGCTCCAGCCAAGCCCATTAGCTGCTATGTAACCTGATGCTCCCCCCCCCATTCTCAGTAAAGATGTTCCTGTTTCTGCCTGAAAGACTGATAAAATAAACCCAACTCAGCTCATAAATTCAGGGGATATAGAGAAACTGATCTTTCAAATGTAACATTGTTACTGTGACCTACTCATAATTTCATAGCCTAGTGGATCTTTGTGTGCATTAAATCATTCATAATTGATCTACTGTATCAGGCTGTAGCATTGCTATTAAATAATTCCATCTTTTATTATTAAAATATGTTGTATCATTGATCCTTCAACTGCAGCAACTGTAAATTCGAGTTACCCTTCCCTTGAGAAGTTTCTATATTCAGATGACATATTTTTAATACTATTATTTTTATTGCCAGGCATTCAGACTGTCTTTAATTTAAGGTACAGATGAGTGACCAGTTATTTGCTTAAATCCCATTTAGTGGTTTAACATTTAAAGACGCCAACAGGCTAAGTGTCCGGCTCATGTTCCGGTACTGGTATGTTAATCTATCCAGGCTGACCTTTTTGGAATTCAGAATGACTAACCGTTCTATTTTGTTCCCTAAACTGTTATTGGGGATGATGAATTCATCTTGAAGAACTCTTCTATGTGCAGATCAGCTAGATGTATGAATATTTTGATACATTATGCATTTTTTTTTTCTCGCGTGTTCAGTGCCAAACGTTCAGCCACCGTTTACTGCGGCGTTCCAGCAATCGACCCATTTTCTTCTACATCTTTTGACATTTTTTTTTTTATTGTCAACTGCAGGCTCTTAATGCAAAACATGACCACGTTACAGGTTTTTTGCTCTGCTATAATGGGGGGCACTCAGGCTGACTTTGTGCCTTTATGAAAATGTCTTCAGACGATGGCTTCCTCCGGCTCCTACCCTGTGGTCTGCACCAGCCCCTCTGGTCTTTGGCATGAACATTAGCGCAGCTTGAAAATAGCATCTTGGTTGTGGAATATATTTAATGGGAAAGCACTGGTGCTTGCCTAGCCTGCATGCCTGACTGGCTCGCCCAACTGTAAAGTCACTGGGGTAGTAGAGGAATGCAGGCAGAGACGCCTGAGGCTTCAAACAATTGTTCCTTGTTAGTGGTGATTTCTGTGTAGGCTCTTAAGTTACCGCTGGGGCGTCTCGTTCCGTACCCTCGCCGGTGTTTACCAAACCACTGGGAACAGCAGTCACCATTGTGGAGAGTCCCGAGCACCCAAAAAAACTCGTATGTCCATATAGGGACACAGACAGACACCGTTGCAGCGCACAGTCATGGAACAGCTGCAGAACGGGACCCCATATGTGATTGAGTTTGCACAGCTGCTTCACACATATTCCCAGGACTGATCTGGCATGAAATGCAAACTCATCACTCAGTGATTGAAATGAGTGCCATATTACAGCAGGCTCAGTGTGACACGTTTAGCTTTATAATAGGCCATTTGATTTACAATATTGATCCACCACCCTAAAGTAAACTATCTTAAGATATCAATTGAAGGAGAAAAAATAGCAATTTTTTTTGTGGCTGTATACATGTGGCCATGAAAGTGTGGCTCAGTTTTACTGATTGAAAAGCAGGGGTCAGGGCACTTGGATTTATGTTTATTACAAATACCAGGTTGCAAAGGAAAACAATAATAACATAGAAAACAGGCCACAAATGATATTTCCAATATGGTAAAATGTCGTTATAATGGACTTCAAGGGACCTGGCAAAACAGTCCGTTATATCCAAAGTCCGTTATATCCAGAGTTGCTGTATGCCCAGAACACAACTACACCATTTACTCATGCCACACCTCATCAGACACACTTGTGGTATAGATTATTATATTGTACGTGTAGTAATCCAACTTTACCTGACCAGATGCGTGACTATTAATAATCTCGATTACATATCTGCGCTGGTTATCACCAACATGTCACGAGCCTTGTAGGTGGAGTCTGCATGTCTGTTATAGCCGAACAAAACGACAGCTAAAAGAAGCCCCACGTTATAAGCGAAATTCCGTTATATGATAGTCCGCTATAGCCAATGCTTTTTCTGCATGTTATTAAAGGCACACGGCCAGGACCAGCAGACTTTGTCCGTTATAGACAATATTCCATTATAAGCAAGTGCACTATAATGGAATTTAACTATATTGAAAATATATTATAGTTTAAGATATCAAAATTTAGGACATTAGTGATTAGAGAAGCATAGTTTCTGTAAACTTCATAAGGCTATCAGGACCTTATATATACCATCTTACACAAGTCAGTGAGTGAGTTCTCTTTGGGAAACACTTTTGTTATGAGCCACAATTCTTTTAAAATACGAGGGTGATTCTTGAAGACACTCTACAGGGCCTTGGCTTATCATTGAGGTGCTTATGGTTGTGCAGAACAAGTACCGGAGCCAAAGCACAGGCTACCTGATCTAGCTGATTTACTGCACCAGTATTTGAGATGAGGCAACAACCCATATTTGGCTGCTCTTCAGGAAAAACAAGGCCAATAATGTGTTTTCTTGTACATCCCCTTTGTTACAGCAGCCATGGATGATCTGAAACTATCATGATGATGTGTGGTGGTTCTGTCCAAGGATGGTGTCGATTCAATGATCCTGGTAGCTTCATTAAGAGTTTCTAAGCTATTGGTGATGGGTCAAGGTTGTTGCCTTAGCTGAAAGAGACCAGAACTTGAGTCTGAACCACGCTAGACCTGTAAACCTAGAAGAGATACCATGATACCTACTATTTTAAGAAATTAACTGGGAAATGGAAATATACACCAATCAGCCATAGCATTAAAACCACTGACCACTGAAGTGAACCACTTTGATTAACTCACTGCAATGGTACCTGTCAAGGGTGCCATTATTTATTAAGCAAGTGAACAGTCAGTTCTTCAAGTTGGAAGCAGGAAAAATTGGCAAGTAAAGGATCTGACTGAGTATGATACGGGTAAAATTGTGATGCCTAGACAGCTGGGGTCAGAGTGTTTCCAAAACAGCAGGCCTTGTGGTGTGTTCCCTGTATATCCTGGTCAGTACCTCGTGGTCTAAGGATGGCTGACTGGTGAACTAGTGACAGACTTGTAGGCTCCCAAGGCTCACTGATGCCCGTGGGACGTGAAGACCAGCCCATCTGGTCTAATTCCACAGGAGAGCTCCTAGTGTAAATTACTGAAAAAGTGAATGCTGGCTAAGATGGAAAAGTGTCAGAAGACACAGTGCATCACAGCTTGTGGTAGGAGCTACGTAGTCACAGACCAGTCAGAGTGCCTATGCTGACCGCTGTCCAACACCGAAAACAATGGGCACACTGGACAATGGAGCAATGGAAGAAGGCTGCCTGGTCTGATGAGTCACATTTTCTGTTTCGTCATGTGGAGGACCAGGTGCATGTGCGACATCTACCTGGGGAAGTGGTGACCCCAGGATGCAGGCAAGCTGGCAGAGGCAGTATGTATGGTGCTTTTGGCAATGTTCTGCTGGGAGAGCTTGGGTCCTGGCATTCATGTGGAAGTTACTTTGACACATACCATCTATCTAAACATTATTGCAGACCAAGAACATCCCTTCATGACAATGGTATTCCCTGATGTTAACGGACACTTTCAGAAGGATAACATGTCCTGCCATATTGTTCAGGAATTCTTTCAAAGAACGTGAAAATGAGTTCAAGGTGTTGGATTAGCCTCCAAATCCCCCAGATCACAGTCCATTAGTGCATCTGTGAGATGTGCCAGACGAAGAGGTGCGATCCAAGGAGGCCCCACCTTGCAACTTTAAGGACTTAAAGTATCTGCTGCTCACATCTTGGTACATAAAAGCACAGGACACCTTCAGAGATTTTGCGGAGAGATCATGCCTTGACGAGTCACATTATATTAGGCAGGTGGTTTTTATGTTATGGTTGTTCAGTGTACATATAGACTTACACACATGTAAATGGTAAATTCGGTCCAACATCAAAGTTGAAAAAGGAAAACCACAGCCTGATTACATGATGACAATGTGATCCACTGCCTTTGGCACTGAGTGGGTCCAAGCCTGCTATATGGTCAGGTAAGACCAACTACTTCATCTTTAGCTCCTGCTCAGTAGTCTTTGCAAAGAAATGACATTGTTGTTTCCTTACCATTGACTAAATCAAAAGGTCTAGTTTGTTTCACAGTAATCCTATAAATGGTTTGTTTCTCTGGGTCACAGATAGAAAACAGGAAATGATCCATCACTGCCACCATATCTGAGCAAAATGAAATCATAACATTGGCAGCCAAAACCCACATGGGCTTCAGTCCTTGGGTTGGCTTAGTCCTAAGTAATAGTTATTTCATTCTGTCAATTATGAAAAATAAATTCAATCACGTAATATAATTTTGTAGACACAACCCAAACTGGGATGCATTAGTAGAAATGTTCAAATTATTTTTCGATCTTCTCCATTTATAATGTACATTAAGCTCATGTCTGTTGAGCATATTGCATTCGGCATGATTTATAGCACTAAACACTAATCGGGGTAGTACTGGCCGTATTTGGCATGCACCTTTGCAAAAACTATGGCTTTAATTTAAGGTACAGATGAGTGGGTGCTGTACCAGGAACCTTGGAAAGTGAGCAAGACAGATAAGAGCCAGAAAATCACAAATGTGAAACCTTCTTCACTTTTTCTTTGAATGTTCTTGTTGTATTGCACATGCAGACTGTACAACATGACAGTTGTGTTGACGTCACGCATGTTTAAATTTATGTAGACTCACATATTCAAGGGCACATTTCACAATGGTGGCATCATCGCCCCCAACCAACAATTACACCACATTACAGGCCATTAGAAAAATACTGATTACAGAGTGCATATTAGCCTGATGGGGTATATCTGGTATATAAGCTCTGTGCAGATACAGCCGACTCTTTTATTGTGTCAAAAAGTACAACTATGGTACAACTTTTTTCCAGTATAACCTACAATTACCTCAAATTGGCTGTAGCCACAACTATCACCCTGCAAATGGGTGCAGAAAATGTGCTAAGAATGGTCCAATTAACGGTAATTGGTCCGCTGTCGTGAGCAGCACAATAACAATAATCCCCAAGTGCTGGAATGTATGAAAATTGCTGGCAGTATTTCAGATAAAAGTGTCAAGAAGCGTTTTTATTAACTGATCTTGAATTCAAAGCATCTATTATTTTCAAATGTGAGACAAAAAGTTAGGACAAATACTGTTTTAATTCAAAAATGTGAAATTCTATACATCATTTAGATCAATAAATATACTGTATTTGCTTAACACGTGTTTGAATCTGGACTGAAGAGATCAGACTGCTCATTTTTAGTATCTCTGATTGATTCACAATCTTTGCAACTACAAAATACAACCAAAAAAATACCGACGTGAACAAATTTGTTGGTTACCCTTCCACAAAAAAACAAAACTCTCTGAAATATCCTGAAATTTACAGATTAATGACATCCCTTATTGTTTATTCCATATTTAATACAAATCAGACTTTGATTTAGATTTTTGATTAAGTTGAATATTTTATGTAATTAAAGACATGAAAATGGCACAGACAAAAAAACATGGCATCCTTAATTTAATATTTTGTGGCACCACCTTTTGCAGCCATCGTGGCCAACAAGCGATCTCTGTACTTCACAGTGAGACGTCTGCATTTGCAAACAGGTGGTTTGAACCACTCTTCCAGATCAAACTGCTCCAGCTATCCCAGGTTTGAAGGGTGGTGTCTCCACACTGCTATTTCCAGATCTTTACATAAATGTTCAATAGGATTAGGATCTGGGCTCACAGAGGGCCATTTTGAGGGCTGTCTCACAGTAGGTATGGTGCCCCCCTCCCTGTCTCACAGTAGGTATGGTGCCCCCTCCCTGTCTCACAGTAGGTATGGTGCCCCCCTCCCTGTCTCACAGTAGGTATGGTGCCCCCTCCCTGCCTCACAGTAGGTATGGTGCCCCCTCCCTGTTTCACAGTGGGTATGGTGCCCCCTCCCTGCCTCACAGTAGGTATGGTGCCCCCTCCCTGCCTCACAGTAGGTATGGTGCCCCCTCCCTGTCTCACAGTGGGTATGGTGCCCCCTCCCTGCCTCACAGTGGGTATGGTGCCCCCTCCCTGCCTCACAGTGGGTATGGTGCCCCCTCCCTGTCTCACAGTAGGTATGGTGCCCCCTCCCTGTCTCACAGTGGGTATGGTGCCCCCTCCCTGTCTCACAGTAGGTATGATGTTCCTCTCCTTTAAAGTTTCATTTTTCTTTCTGTAAACACAGAGCTGGAGTGACTGACTAAAAAGCCCCAGTTTTGTCTCATCAGTCCAAAGGACATTCTGCTAGAAACTTTGGAGCTTGTCCACATGCATTTTGGTAAATT
>JABFDZ020000050.1:20356040-20373206 GCA_019775955.2 Pollimyrus isidori
TATTTTTCTTGACATCTGGTATAACTGAGCCTTGTGCTCGATGTGCCTGGGGATAGGCTCCAAATCTCACATGTCTTGGACTGGGATACGTCATTGGTAGATGGGTGAAAAGATGAATAGATATTGTGATCGAACACATCAAAGTCACACCTGTGCAGTTCATGTGTGGTATTTAACCCATTTCCCTGTACAAATCTGTTTCGGATCATGTATATTTCTGGAACGTCTTCCTACTTCAGAGCACGCCACAACATTTCAGTGGGTCAGGATTCTGACTTGTGCATTATAAAATATGAAACTTCTTCTGTTTGAAGTTGTTGAATTATTCCTGTGTTTTTGCTCCATGCCATTACCCTCCTTTACATCACAGAGACATGTTCTGTCATTCTGCTGCACAGTAGACCTGGGAATTCACTGGTCTCTCAATGACAGTCAGCCATTCAGACCCTGAGGCAGCAAAGCACCCCGTCATCCACTGTGGTTCACAGCTGGGATGGGGTTCTGCTGAACGCATGCAGGGTATTTCTTTCTCCAAATATAATTTGATAAACGTTTGTTTAATTTGTCCACAGGTCATTGTTCCTGTGGAACATCCACTTTGTTTATAGCAAATTTGGACAATTTTTATCCATTTGGTAACCTGCCAGGACCCCACTCTCGTTCAGCATTTCTCTTATCGTAGCCTCATGAACACAGATGTTATGAAGCGATGCCTACAGATTTGATCCTGGGGTTCCTAGTCACTCCTTTAAGAATTCAACAGTGTACTCTTCTACTGATCTTAGTCGGATACTCACTCCTAGGGAGAGCAGCAACGGTGATTTTTTTCTTTGTGCAATTTCTCTGTCTTTTTGAAAGACGGATGGAGGCCCACATCTTCTGAAATGCTGTTAACCCTTCACAGTCTTCAGAGTTTCAACACCCCTTCTTCTGAAGTCCCCTGAAATCTCTTCAAATTGCGTTATGTTGACCAAAACAGAATTATTTTGTGGGGAGCAGGAACATGCGTGTGTTTTTATATTCTTATGTGACACACTAGGACAAGCCCTTGCTGAAATTGTTTAGAAAGGGGTCATTGTATTAGAGGTTCATATAGTTTTTCATATAGTATGTGATATTTGTTGTGTCTGTTTATCACTTAGATGAAGATCAGTTCACATTATACGAGCCATTCATGCAGAACTTTATTCCACAAGGTTCACAAACTTTGTTTCAGAAGAGTAAAAACCCGAGGCTGTTTGTTTTCTCTGAATATTATAATTTTTTTTATTGTTGCCACAAAGAATGCCCAGCCTCCATGGACTCCTATCATCTGTTTCTCTCTGCAATGTCTGAAATTCAATCCTTAAAGTTATTTTTCTGACTTGACATCTATGTTGGCTTTCAATCTATTCAGAAAATTGAATCTCAGATCCCTTCCCCAAAGTCTGTGCGCTTTCTTTGTATAAATGGAAGACACATGTTGAATCCACAAACAGCTTTGAACTTACAGCACCCAACAATAAAAGAGCTTCAGCAGTGTGACTCTGCTATACCAAACTGACAGAGTTTTCCAGGCCTGGGGAAATATTCTTCTAATTAATAAACATGAACTCTACTGCATTCACCACAGAACCAAGATCCAGAGTTTGAAAACAAGTGCAATGTCAAATGCAATGAGGCAGTTGTGCATTGGTTACTTACACACGTTTTGTTCTCATTAAAATGCCCAATGTGATGGATGAGATTAAATATACAGCGGTACCTCGGTTCTCGAACTTAATCCATTCCGGACTCCGGATCGAATCCTAAAATCCTAAAAACTCGAATTTTTCCTATAAGAAATAATGGAAAACCTATTAATTGGTTCCCGGTCCCCCAAAATTGCACCTATTTTTTTTTAAGCATTTAAACACGAAATGAACAGGATAAAACAAGAAGAGAATTTTTTTTCTTAATGGCTTCAAAAACAATAAAGACCTTATCCCAACATTACCCCTGTCCTGCCCCGATCGTCTGCTCCTTCCGTGTGCCACGCCCCCTCGTTAACCTCGTGTGGGATCCCCATGTGATCAGCTGTTTCTGGTTGTTGTCATTGCTCCTCTGCATTAAGTCTGCGTTTCAGTTTGTTTCCCCAGTCTGGTCATTGGGTGCATTGGACTTGCTCACAGCACTGGCTTCAAGCAACGCATTCTGATCATGACGCGATGCCTTACGGTTGGATGCATTGCGACCTCAGACCCGGCTGCACAAACTGGAACCGCCTCTGTGTGATGAAACTCTTCAGCCCTTATTGGCTGAAGAGTTTAGTTAAATGAATGATGTTTGTTTCCCACGCAGTTCCGATGTGTAATCTGTGATTTCTCCTGAATATCATTTAAAGCAGTGAGAACTGGTTTTCAGTTAATTTACCTGGTAAAATAAAGTTGAAATAAATTACATAATTTAATTTAGGACGTGTAAGTTAGTGGTTTATTTATTGTTAGTCACTGTAATGTTGAGCTGCTTTATTTGGTTAATCGTCCAGTCTGTGAAGAAGGCATTCAAGTAAGAATTGCATTGTAATATGACTTATTTCCTGGCACATACAATTTATATTAAGTCAGCTTTCAAGGTTCGACTTCTGATTCTGATCGAGTTCTAGGTCAAACTGGTTTGTTCAGCTTTCAAGGAATTCGAGTTCTAGTGAGTTTGAGAACCGACGTACCACTGTACTTCCATCTGCGTTTCAAGGCATTATATAAACACAGAACATCATTCATGTGCTACTATGTCATCACACAGTAACTTTGGCTCATAAAATTGATCGTACCCTTCCAAAGAGAAATCACAGGCACTTAACAATCTATTGTTTCTGCCTTAAAGGGATTTTTCTAGATTCTGGTGAGCACATATTACTTATGAGTGTCTGTGCATTTGAGAAAACAGTTGGTGTAGACATAGAGCCAGTAGCTAACTACAAATAGGTTGTAGATAGGTTCAGGTCAACACAACACAGAAGCTTCCAGAAAGATGAAGGCCTCTATATCCTCCTGAGACCCCACCCATTCATTTATGTCCATCGCAGTGGACATTTTATTTTTGCATCTATCTTTTCACTGATGTTAGGAAACGCATTTATTCTTGTTGTACACTAAAGAGGACATGGTGTGAAATTAAAAATAAAAATACATTTGAAAAAAAATTTAATTGCAAGACGTCTTATTTCCTCCAAAGACAAATAACCTACAATTGAAGGACACTTTTTTCCTTGGGTCTCAGGAGGATATGTGGACAGTGACGCATACATAACATAACCAGCAGTAATTACAGCACTCAGAAGTGGAAACTATGACATGTTGTGGGGAAAAGGTTGAAACAAATAGTATAATCAGTTTTATTAACACCAGAGGTACAGATGGACTGAGTTAAGTGGAGACAGCACCTAACCCTCCCTCAACGATATACAGCAGCGCTTGCCCCCACCTCCACTCCCTGATAGATATTTATATAGACGCCGATGTTCAGTTTAGGCAACTGGATTGAAGCCATTAAGGATTAAAGATAGAACCGCAGCCGATGAGGGTGTCAGGATGTCGCCGAGAATGTACGCCGCACGCAGACGCTCCGTAGATACTTTGCATCGGCTCCTCTGGAGTTAGAATGAGGAGCAGACTGGCCGGAGCGAGGAGATGGGTGAGCGGGGCGCACAGCTTCCGTCGGCTCACGCGGCCCCCGAACTGAGCGGCTGCTTCTGACACACATTCAAGTGCGGCTCACGGGGGCCATCAGCATGTGCAGAGATGTGCAGGCTCCTACTGTAGGTTCCTTGCATTTTCCGGATCCAAAAGATCAGACAAAGATCTATGAAGGCCCAGATTATTCAATGGATAAATAACCAATCCGATCGTGTGAGACTGTGAGTATCTGCCCAGTACCACCAGTAGCACTCCAGTTTAATTCCAGTATATGCCTGCTCTCTGCCTTGATTGGAGATCAGTCCAAAGGTCCATACTGACGCTGTGTCTTTTTTTTAATATTCACAGAACATGGTGCAGTTGTGAAGCCATGGACATTCCTCTCTGCATGTTATACAATAAAACCCCTAAAGGGGATAGAGGGATGGAGGTGTATCCAGTGGGATGAATAGAACATGAGCGCACACTGTACAGACACGCCTAGAGTCCCGTTAATCTTTAAATCCTGATGTTTGCATCATGAAGGACGTCTGCACCATGAAGGGAACAAATGTCCCCACGACGTGATTAAAACCTGAAACTTCTACCCTGTGGGGACATTATTTTGGTCCCTACTAGGGAAAACTCAATTTCATAAACGTCTGTGGATGCAATCAAAGAATTAAAAACGCCAGAAGTCCTGTATTTTGTTTGGTTACTAATGGGTAAGGTTAGGGCTGGGTAGGGGGTCAGGCTGTCATTGCTGGAATGAGGGTAATGCCCATAAAAATGAATGGAGAGTCCCCACAAATATATGAATATATGGACTGTGCGTGTGTGTGTGTGTGTGTGTTTGGTTTATAATGAGGTTTCTGGAAGTCACAGGTCCAGCGGGTATTGTCCTTTCCCCTCTATGAGTCACTAACAGTGTCCAGGCAACATGTCTGGGGCGAGACCCTTCGGGGGAAGTGCAGGATGGTGCACATTACTCGCGCCATACTGGATGTGTACTCAGGGTACTTTAGGCTCACATAGCGAAACTAAGCAATGTGCCAATTATAGTTTAAAATGTAAACTGGCATTAAAGGCAGTAAAGGTCAGGAATAAATGCTACATATGATAATACTGTATGTTGTTAGTGGAGAGCCAATGCATTCAACCAGACAAGTTGCACTAGGTACTGCATGGAAAATCAGCGCTATAGCTAATCAGGAGGTTAGAATTTAAAAAAGGCGTCTGCACCCCTCTGCCCTCCCCACCCTAACAGAAAAAGTAACTCCCCAAGTCAGGTTTACAGTAGGCAGTGACGGCGCAAGCTGCAGGCCCATCGCCCAGGACCTACTTTTGTAAGCAGAAGATAAGAAGGACTCAGCCTGTGAAGACAGGGTGACTTCCGGTCGGCGGGTCGCCTCTCCACCTGTCCCTGCCTCCGAAGCAGGGAGCCCAGTCTGCTTATTCAGGAGACTCTCTGACCAGCAGATTGAATTTAAGCACGGCTGAATCAGCAAGCGGCACAGTGCAGCGCTGCAGTGCCGCAGATACCTTGGCCTTGATCAGGGAGAGGAGCTCAGAATCAAGACCGTTACTCGTCCAAGATTAAACATGAAGTGGAATGTTACACTTCCTTTTCCATCCATAAAAATAATAATAGAAAAATAAACTCTGTAGCTACCATTTTGGATTCTTCAAAGAGTAAAAAAGTAAAAGGTAACATAGAAATATTTTAACTTTCCAGTTATTATAATCCTAACTACAGTCAATTTTAGAGTCAGAATTCATACTGTGTAGTATAGTAAGCTGGTTCTCAAAAATCCAGGAAAAAAATTGTACATTGAAAACAGCAGTAATGGAATCTCTTCTCTGTCATGACAGTTAATGAAACCAGGGAATATTCATGGTCTTTACCAAACTGCAAACAATATTGACTCTGACAGCCCACATAGGCAAGCTGTGTTTTCACCATCCTTGGCAAGGTAAATTTTAAATTAATAATGTGCTTGGCAACCATTTTAAACTTTAACCTATTAAAATGATTTTCTATAAGTGTGTGTTTGTTCTTAATTGTCATTTTCTTTCAGGGTATTGTACACCGAATTGAAATATGGAAATCGCATAGCACAGAGATATCACTTTTCTGCGAACATTTATATTAATGTGAGAGTGATAGGCCAATATGAAAGCTTAATAATGCTGTGTACGTCTTTAGGTAAATGAGTAGAATTTAAAAAGCCATCGGCTGAAAGGAATGAGTGAAGTCTAACGCTGATTTTCAAAGAAGCGGGAGACGGACTGTAAGGAGATGTGTCCCGACACGGAGCCACCTTGGCACAAGCTTCTACTGTAGAAAGAAACTGTTCACGCTAGAAAGGAAGCGGGATTTAAATCCGCAGACGAATGGAGAGCAGGTTGTGAACCTGGCTCTGCGTCAGGAGGAACCATCGGATCGACCATTGGCGTCTTCTTCCCAAAAACCCCTGTGAGCTGCAAGGACGGAGAAAGCAACATTAAAATCTACATATTGCCACCACATAGAATGTTCCATTGATATAATACTGAAATATGTCATGCGTTTCCTTTCAGGTGAGTGGATGACAGCTCCCTACACCTTATGGAACCTGAAAATGTTATGAGGAACCCTTCTTTTAGTATGAACACACTGTGGGGATTTTAAAAGCAAATATAAACTAAACAAAGTCAGAAATACAGTTAGTGGACATCAGGAGAGTAGTTACTATTTGCACAGCACTAAAATCTTATTCTTCGTTGGCATCCAAAATATATTGCAATATGTCTTCATTTGACACTAAGTGACACGTTACACCAAGACACATGTTACACCAAGAGAAATGTTACACCAAATGTTACACCAAGACACATGTTACACCGAGAGAAATGTTACACCAAATGTTACACCAAGACACATGTTACACCAAGAGAAATGTTACACCAAATGTTACACTAAGACTCATGTTACACCGAGAGAAATGTTACACTAAGAGACATGTTACACCAATAGTCGTGTTGCACTAAGAGACATGTTACAGTAGGAGACATGTTACACCAAAACCAAATTTACAGTCAGTATAAAGCTTTGAATATATGAGAACCATATTTACCTGAAATTACCCTTATCAGCTCCAAAATACACTCATCATATTATTTAAAAGAAAAAGCACCATAATACATTCTTCTTCAATAAAAATATTAAAGTACATTTGAAGTACATTTTAAAGCTTTAGGCAATTATTTGGGTTCATTAATGTTGTAAGAACTTGTGAAGCTTGTTACATGTATTCATATAGGTCTAGGTGATTTGTCTCTTTTACTTATTAATTAATACAAAAACATTTTCCCCTGCTGGGTCCTACAAGCAGCCAGCGATCTGGGAGGAGCAAGTGCACGCGAGTCCACCCAGAAATAGATCTGGCTTTTGGCTGAAGCTTGCGAAGCTCTTCTTTCACTAAAAATGCCTCCTGCGTGGCCGTTATTTTTCATCCACTGATATAAAATATTTACTTGTATCTTACTAATTACAACATCTTAGCAGAAGTGGTTATGTAGAGAGAATTTTTCTATATCGGCTGAGGCCCGTATTCATTATGAGGTGGAAAACAGAATAGAAAAGGAACTACAATCTTTTTTTCCCTAAGAAACTTGGAATATAATGAATAATACAATTACTTGGAGAATCCAGAGTCCAACTTGAGAATAATGTTTTTTTGTAAATATGCAATGCTAACACAGAATAAAAATCTGTGGGATGATCAAATGCAGTCTGATGGCAAACTCAGTGTAACACCAGTCTAATGAATGCTGTAATAGAAGATTTTCAATCAGGTTTCTGTAAATAAAACACATTCCAGGAAAAAAACGAATTGCCTGTGATTTTCCAAAGGAGTGTGAAATGTATAACTTTGTTTATTTATTTATATGTTCCTGCAGTGTAATTATTACACAGAACTTTAGTGTCTTTTTACTTAGATGTGTGAATTTTAAGAACATTATGACAGTTTAAAATGTTCCGGACTGAACAGAGTTTTTGGCTATGGGCTCTCACTGTCATTTCCACAGATGCACAATTTTCTTTGCCGATGAACTTTCCCCCCCATCCTGGGTATATATAAATTTTGTGCAAAATAATTCCAGCCTTATTACAATTCCCGAATTGCAATTTTTAAATTACACTTATACGTGAGCATTAATCATTTTTCAAATGTGAACTCAATTCAAAGGTTTTGTTCTCCCATTTTACAATTATTGGCCATGCCCAAGGCCTCTGGGTACAAAGAGCCTGCCGATTTAATGAAAATGAAAATTAAGTGTTTTTTTTTTTTTGTTTCGAGGTGTCTTACTCAATATGCCAAACAGAAATATAATAAAAGGCTTCAGCAAATAGAAAAGTAATAAAAACAATTGTGCACTGACTACACGCCCGTGACTTGACAAAATGGCAGTAAAGTAAATCATCAGACGTTCCCCTCAAGCAAATGCACACGCCAGGCCCGGCGCATCGATCCCCAAGCCGGCCCGGCGCCATTGTGAGTTACTGTGGCTCTCTGTGCTCACGGTGCGCCGGATTCTCCGAAATTTGTGTTTTACCTGCAGGGTATCTCATCACGAGGAAGCTTCACATTAATGGAGCTGGAAAGTGATTTCTGCCCCTCAGTCTTTTTAAAATAGCTTTCCTCCCATTTCTGAAATAATTTAGCTTAGGGTGTGAATGCATTAAGGAAACGAGGGCAAGCATAAATATATGTTGAAGTAACAGAAGGCAGTGCAAGCAAGGCAGAAATGCATATAATACATTTAAACCATTAAAAATGCTTAAAAACAACACATTTTGACCACATTTTCTTCTATAATTTTAACGTTCTGTGTTTGCATTTGATAATAAGGTCTATTGCAGTTCGTGAAACTAATAATGTAATGGATGTATGTTCCAATAGTCTAGGACTATGGTTAAAAGCAGGGAAATAGTACATTTATACATTGTGAACAACGACGGCCATCTTGGTACCCCAGTCTAGGTACCAGGGGGGCCCTGCCATTTTTCCCATGCAGAAACATTCTTAACAAATCCTTTTACATACTGACCATGTCAATGAAACTTCCATCCAACTTTTCTCACTTCTCTTCCACATTCCACAATCCACCTAGCTGACCCTCTGTACGCCTTTAACAATTTAATTAACACAATCAGGGGCAGCCAAGTTTATTTATGTGGCACTTGGGGCTAGTAATCTGCGGTAGGTATGCCAGTGATTTCCCAGCCTCAGCCCAGCGCTGTTAGTCTGTGTCCCTTCAACTCTGCTTATCTTCTGTATAAGTCTTTGTGACTGAACTGTGGTGATTTGAGCATAAGGCTTAGAACTCAGAGAGACAAATTCTGAAAAATCATTAAAAACGTTGATGGTTGTTTTTTTCCCATCCCATTTAAAATTCTCTCACTGGAATACATAATTGAAATGAATATATTTACTATGTTTTCATTATTTTCATGAAATATGTTTGTTCATGAGACTAACTATCTAATGATTAATTAAAGGTATTTCACATGCAATTCAGTCCAATTATAGAATCTTCCATTTAGGCCAGAAAGGAAAAAGTTAAAGACACACTGAAAAAAAAAATGTCTGTAAAATGTCAAATTAATGATGGAATTAAACAGGCTAGTTAGTTTTACAACTGACCATATAAATGTCTGCAGCAGTATTCTTATTGTCTTCTGGCTGCATGAATGAGTATTCTAAAGCCTCCTTTGGTTAACACACTGTATATCTTAGCATATCAGTAAAATGTCAAACCACGAAATGGTATCAAAATACTTGAATCTCATGACATCTCATTATAGTTTCACCATTTTGGTTTTAGTGGATGTTTCTAGATTTGCCGTGTCTCTTAGGTGCCACAATATACTTTTTAATAACAGAAAACTGTTACGTTATGATTTCAAAATTGTTCATTTTCTCCATGTTTCATGTAAATATTTTATCTTCGGATTTTCGTGCAATGGATTTAGAGCTTTTTCCTAAATCTTCACTATCACTATCACTCTCCGTCCTGTTTGTCAGATGAAATGTCCCCTTAATTAACAATCACTGGTATCTTTATGATGTCATTCTTCAGGAAGTAACATCATTCATGGTGGGAGAACAACAGTATGAGGATCCAAAATTATTAGTAATGAGGTTTATTAAACTTGCCATGTTATCACTATACTTTCACATTCCACTCTGTTAGGTAAAATTTGTTAAATTAATAATAGTATATTTCAAAAAGTTCTTGAATAAGTTATGAAGGAAATCACTTTATGTTTATTCACTCTTGAACCCTGACAGAGCAATGGCTAACTTAGATTCTCAATTTCCATCCAGCTACATTCTATTGCTCTAAATGGATAGATGCAGGGGAGGACTAACTTTTCTGGGGGCCCAAGGCTGACATGGGTAGGGGGCCCCCTAAGTGGACCATTTGAGCAATTTTTTGGAGCCGAAAGAGAAACGAGAGGGAATTAAAAATGACAGAACATCAATAATATGCTAATTAAAGTGCAGACTGCCAGCAGGAAAAACTGGGGGCCGGAGTGCTGTCAGTAAAACTCGATGATCGGGAGGTGGGGAGATCATGCTGGTGGATCGATTAGCCAAATGTAAGAGGTTCCCTCTTTCACCATGGCCCCAGGCTGTAGACTAGGATAGCCTATGTTTAACTCTTCCCCTGAGGCTAAAGTTAGTCTTGATTTTTTGCATACATTTGTTGAATTGTCTCTCCAAGTCTGTTCACGTGTCTGTAGCAGAACAGTATCAAAGGCACGGAAGGCTGAACTGTTTCTCTTGTACCTTTGCACTATTTTCTTCTTCTGTTTGACCAGGGGTGGCCAATCCTAACCGCAAAGGGCCGGTGTGTGTGCAGGTTTTTGGGGTGACCGTTAGGTCAGCTGTTCAATCCCAGGTGTGAGGACTCCTCAGCCAATCAGTCCCCTAATTAGTAGCATAATTAGGGAGTTGCGGCAAAAACCCGCAAACACAGCGACCCTTTGCAGATAAGACTGGCCACCCCTGCATGCCCTACCCTGACAGATTCTCATGCCCCCTCCCTGGCATGGCCCTAACTAGCCACGCCCACTCCTCGTTTGTCTTACCTCTTGTCCCAGCCCTTGTGTAATCCACGACACCTGCCACTTTTTACACCCCCCGACATCCCTGTACATCAGTGCTTCCCTGTCCTGCCAATCTTGGGTCTGTCATTGACGTTGTGTAGTGCAATGTGCACGTGTCCAGATTCTCTCCCTTTTGATCCCTGTGACCTGTTTCGGTTTGTGCCTTTAATTAACTCTCTGTTTGCCCCAACCTCTGAGTTACCCATCCAGCCCCACCGCATGACAGTTAGGCCTCTTTGTGCCAGTTCGCTAGACAGTGAAACAACCGGTAGCCTATCACTAGACTCCGGTGTGAAAGCAAAGTTATGTAGCGTGAAACCTAGACGTACGAATAGTCTATCATGGCAGGGATGAGGGGAAACTTAGTCTGTCCAGAAATCTGTCACTGAAATGCAAATATCGGAAATGTAATTTATTATCTTATGCCCATAAATGTAACTTCTGGAAAATCTGTTTCCATGGGGCATGAAGAACTTGCCTTAAGGTAATGTGTCCCTGTATGGATGCACATTGCTAATACAGCATTGTGCTGAGCCTCGCTCAAGACATTAAGATTAAAATGATATATGACGTGACCATGTTATACTAATTCCTTCCCACGATATATTAAATCGTGGGCACCGTTTACTAATTTGTTCCCTCATTTTTAAATTGGTCACGTTTGTACTACACAGCCTTTACTACTCACAGGCTAATCCATCACTTTCATTTAGGACACTAGACATCTGCATCTGCTGGTGTGGGCAGAGACCATTTAAATGAGCTTAATTTAAAGGTTGGAATAGAGCTGCCACCCATCTGGTATGTTATAGAATCATTGCAACCTTTGCAAAAAAAAAAAACATGCAGTGTACATTTTGAACCAATATGTGATGCGATTTGTCCCATATTTGCAATATGACCCCCCTGCTGGGCATATATTACCAGTACAGAATGTCTTCAGATTGGAAGTCACATTCTTAGCTTGGAATGACCTACAAAAACATTCTTAAAAGCCTGGCATTGCAAGCAGTTATTAGTGAGAAGCACTTATGTAAAATATTGAGAGCCAGGGCACTTTACCGAACTGATTTGTTCCTTCATTTTAGTTAAATTGTGGCCATATCTTATTAATTAGTTCCCACAATATATTTAATTGTGGGCACGTTCTATTCATTCCTTGCCTCGTTTTAGTTAAATCGTGGGCATTTTACTGATTTGTTCCTTCGTTTTAATAAAATCTTGGCCACGATTTATGAATTAGTTCCCACAACATATTAAAACCTGGCCACAATATATATAATTTTTTTTATCAGCATGTCATGAGATGGACCCAGTACCATCGCGATCTGAGGCCATTCTTCCTGAGCACATTAGCCAATGGTGTATAATATTTAATGATACCCTGGGATTACCCTTAAAGTGGAGAGGGATAATGCTGAGGTGAAGTGTAAGAATTAAAAAGGAATTAACAAATTCTTCTGGCCAAGCATGCTTGGTGATATCAGCTGGTATGTTAACCACCAGATTGTGTCCTTAATACCTTAACCCCAGGCATCAAACAGGAGCTCTGTGCAAGAGAAAGTGCTATTTGGCAGTGCATACCAGAGCATTTTGGAAGCTGATCCTAAGAGTGGGGAGGGAACAGGATACTGCATGGGCTGGTGGAATATGTCAATCAGATTAGGGAAAGGAACAGGAGAGAGATAAGGGAGAGAACAGACAATATGGTGAGATGGAAATTGAGCTGTGTGTGCATGTATGTCTGTGTGTGTGTGTCTGTGTGCCTCTAGGGGTGTCAGTGTGTTTCTGTGTCTATATGGGTGTGTACAATATGTGTGTGTGTTTGTGTGCATGTGTGCGTGTGTGTCTGTGTGCCTCTGGGGGTGTCAGTGTGTTTCTGTGTCTATATGGGTGTGTATGTGTGTGAGCATGTGTTTGTGTGTGTGTGTGCGCTTGTGTTTGTGAGCATGTGTTAATGTGTTTGTGTGTGTGTGTGTGTGTGTGTTTGTGTGTGTGTGTTTGTTTATTCCAAAGGCAGTTGGCTGTAGCTTGTTTATTTGTTTCACTGCTTAACTTCCTGCAATTCACAAAAAGAATTAAAGGTTTTTTGGTTATTAGTTTGTTAAGGTTACAGAACAATGGTCTGCCCTGTTTTGCAGAAAGTTATCGCACAACAAGTTTTGGTGGAACTCATCATTGTACTACTGAGAAATCTAGATTTTATGGACAGATTGATGATTGTATATATGTGGTGTTTCTATATTACTGGTGTCTTAACATGGTGGGAGGAAGGACCAGTTCAAGCTGGAAGAAGAGTGTTATTCTCCACGCTTAGCCGCAGTCCAGACAGGCTGCGCAGTGTTAGATGCATGACACTAATAAAGAAGGCATGACTTCATCATATCCCACAATATCTTGGTCAGCGTGCATGGTGAGCCAACTGGCCTGTTTGAATTTCACCCGCTATATTTATCCATTAGCATTTGCTGTAGTAATTGCTAACAAACCAGACATGTTCAGCAACAAGTTCTTTTTCTGTACACTGAACAAAAATATTGTCGCAGGGATGCTGAAGCATTTGCATATTAAAATGTTGAACAAAATAGTTGGACTTCCAAGCCAGGAAAGGCCAATGAACATGTTTTAAAGACGCCACAGAATGCATTTTTTTCAGAATTTTTTAATTGTTATTTGGTATCTATGCAGAAGGTATTTGAACTTGGTTTGGTCACAAAATCCCAATACGTGGATTTACAGGCTTAATTTACAGCCATATTATTTTATTCTAGAATGAATCAGGCCATTATGCTCATATGCTCTGTTCTCATTGGCTGGTTATTAGTAAGGCAATGGCTCACCCAGAACCAATATCTCCTAAGTCATGTGCTAAATAGCAACGTTTTGATGTATCGTATTGTGACCTTGAATTGCAACACATTACTCACATGTTTGTGGTGATATTTGTATAAACAAACCTAGTATATAGCTAGTCATGTAAAAGTATACCACACACAATTATGTACAGTACATAATACTTAATTATAATAAACAACTATGTTACTGGTTTATGTATTTACGATACTGACCTTTTTATAGTTATTTTGCAGTGTACTCTTTATACTTAATAAAAAAAGGTTTTACTGTAGCCTAGATAGATAGTGGGCTATACTTTATAGGTTTGTGTAAGTAAACTCTATGTACAACGACAAAATCACTTAACGATGCTCTTTTCAAAAGGTATCCCTATCATTAGGTAACACTGTAAATAGGTCAATACAAGTGGTGAACCATGGAACATTTAAACATCCAACTATATATATATGAGCCCAAACCAAATGATTTGAGGAACAGCCAATTGCTCATAGATTAGAAATTAATGTTTCTGAGTGGTACATTTTGCTGTATAGCATTTCATGGAATTACAGTGGAAAATGCTTATACTGATCGTATCTCTCTTGGTAAAAGTGATCCCTATGAGCGGATGATCATTATAACTGATTTTTTTTTCTTTTTCTTTATGTCTCAGGCAGTTTACCATCTAATTGACATTTGCATATTGATTACATGAATATAACTTAATAAAATGGACATCAACACTATGTACTGAATTTTATTGTACAGCCGCTTCAAAAGCTTTTCAAATCACAGTACGTTACGAATGAAATATGAACTGTGTGTAATTCAAATACACTATAAAACATAACATCATGTATAACAATCTGGTAGATACCTTGTCAAGGTATAAATAGATGTATCCCAAAATGAGCATTTACAGATCGATAGTGGAGCCAGAAATCGCAACATGAATCAGCCAGCAGAAAATAAGAGAGGGGGGGGTCGGTCCCATAGCAATTCAAAATCACACTACAGACTCAACTACATATTTAAAATACATGTTTAAATGACCTGTGGCGTTACTTAGACCAAATGAACACACAGAGAGAAAAAACATTTAGTCTGTCAGCAGCACGTTTCCTAGGACTGATCTAACCATACACAAATATACTTGCACAGGTGGATATTTCGGGTCCAGAAAGTAAAAATCCAGCCCAAGATTTTGTTTCAACCAACCACGTGAGGACCCTGTGACTTGTGACTCTTTGTTCTCTACTGGTTGGTTGAAACAAAATCCTGGTCTGGATTTTTCCCTTTCTGGACCTGAAATGTCCACCTCTGCATACCTGTCACACAATCATTTCATTCTGTATTGCTCACTGTGCATGCTGAATGGGAGGGCCTGAGTTCCATCTGAGTGGGCCCAGGACCACCTATGCCACTGCGATAATTACAGACCACACTGAGTGAAAGTTAACACATTTTCTGTTCAAGTAATGCAAGGTGCCTGACCATTGCTGTGAAGCTATAAGCTCAAGCAGAAGTGATTTTGTTTACCCTAGACATGAGCTAGAAATGTCACATATTGCTCTCAAAGTACAGTGATTCGTTCCTCATGAGGGTGTTTCTCACAACATATCATTTCCTTTTGTTCATCTTAAAAGATAGCGAGTGATGAGGAAAGGGGATTGAAATGGCCATGCAAAGTGGTCAGCAGTAGTAAGCTGATGGCCACGATCAATATTCATTGGAATATTTCTGCTACATTAATACCTACTGTAAATCATTAGTGGGGAAAAAAATATTGAAAGAAAATCACTTTACGAATGTAACCTCACAGTGGTCTGTAGCTATCCACAGCGGCTTTTAAACTTCTACGCACAAGAAAAAAATCATTTTGTCATTTGATTTAGAAGCCAGCTCTCATAGAGAAAAGGCTGTAAAATAATTTTAGATGTTGAAAATCAATCATAAACATTTCATTATTGCTCTTCCAAGGTGCAAGAAATGGATTATAAAATAAATTTGAAATACCTGACACGGCATTACAGATGGCCCTAAAGCTAAATAACTTTTAGTAACATCAACAATACGCAGTTTTTTCTTCTCTTCCAGAGTACATAAACTCTAAAGTATGTGGATATTGACTTTTCTAGAATGCAAGGAGTCATTAGCATAAGATGAGACATGTAAGGACATGTAATTAAGCTTATAATTATCAAGGGGTCAAATTGCCTGTTCAATATCCTTCTTGTGTTTATGGATTACATTTCGTAGATGACTATAGCTAATCAGACTTGAATGAAAATCAGTCGATCACCTAACTTACCGCAACGCGTATGAATATATACCCAAATGGCATTCGAAGCTGTTTCCGAAGTGGCAAGAGCAACTCACAGTGCTTAAATGCATTCACTTGGAGAGAGAGCGATCTTTTACTTCCCATTACCTGCAGCACCCGGCTCAGCAAAGTACTGCAGTGGTCTCACCACTTTGCAGCCTTTGCTCTCCTTGTATCCTGCCTGAATTTCAGATCAAACGAAGAGAAAAGATCGGCCTGCCACTGGTTCACAAGTCACATGCTGTCAAAACAGATTACAAACAATAGCCATCAGCTAACACAATCCCCTGTAATCCCATTAGTGCAACATTAGATGCCAATATCAGTTTGGCCTGTACATGCTGATTTGAATCCTGCCTCAGAGGACATCCAAAGACACAGAGGGAGAAAGAATGGATTACCTGATTCTTCCAGGGTCTTCCAAATACTATCAGGCAGGCTCACAGGCCGTGTTAGCATTGGCTCACAGAATACCGTTGTGTATACTAAGGACATCTCTGGTCGATATACGGTCCGTTACTATACTGTGGTAGGAATTATACTGCGAATGGTGTCCACATGGTGGTTTTAAAATTAAATTCTCCACACACTGGTTATCATGACTTAAAAGTAATGGCATGAAAAATCTAATCTCAAAAGTAAATAACAGAGAGTACATCTGTAATGAAGTATCAATCATTTACTGAAAGTTCAGTTTACACTGAATGCTATCTCAGGGGCTAATTGGACTGCCCTCTGCTCAGTGGCGTTGGAAGGAGTTTGACATGGGGGGGTGGGGGGTGGGCGACCAAATTTCCCACAGTGGTGGCAGTGGGTCGCAGTATGTAAATTGTGACATCGCAATGGGCACACATGCAATATTTACATCATGAAAGGATGTGTAAGAAAGATTTTAAAATAATATCATAACAAAGATTTCATCTTTTAACATAAGACTAACACTGTTTAGGGTGCAGTTTCACAATAAGTATCCCTTATTTGAATAAAATATGTGAGTATCCCTCCGACTTCCTCCTCGTCTTCTACGCCTATCCCTCCGACTTCCTCCTCGTCTTCTACGCCTATCCCTCCGACTTCCTCCTCGTCTTCTACGCCTATCCCTCCGACTTCCTCCTCGTCTTCTACGCCTATCCCTCCGACTTCCTCCTCGTCTTCTACGCCTATCCCTCCGACTTCCTCCTCGTCTTCTACGCCTATCCCTCCGACTTCCTCCT
>JABFDZ020000050.1:20377547-20392233 GCA_019775955.2 Pollimyrus isidori
GGGGCCCGGCGCGCCCCCGCCGGCGCCCCCCCCCCCCCCCCCCCCAAGAGGGGAGAGAGCATCACTCTCTGAAGATACTCATATCTGCCGCCAGCAGATTCCAGACTGTTCTACCATTATCCTGATGACAGAGAGGATCAGGGCAGTTCCTTTTCGAAGCTTTCAACCCCGCGATCAACATTCCGGTTCCGTCACTCGGAATTAGGCATTCCAGCCGCCACGCCGCCCCGTTCGCCGAGCCTCTGAGTGTTCTGCCGCATGCTAGCGAGCATTTTCCCTGTTTCGGTGGGACCTGCCAATAAGCAGGACGATTTGCCTTGTTGTGACACAGCTTTAGGCATCTTTTTCCTGAAACATCTTGATCCACTTTTCTCTGTGGGCCTCTCGACGGGAAGCTTCGAACAGCGGTAGGCTCCTCCTTGATAAGACCAGTCCCCTTTCTACTCACACACGTCACTATTCTGCAGCCTAGGAGGCTATTGAAAGACGTCTCCTTCCGGGACGTCTCTTGTTAGTATCTTATTGGCCACTGCAATTATAAACAAGCACAGATAGTATCTACCTAACATTGTTTGTTGCCTCACACAAAACTTTTATTATTACCAGCAGCTGTCAAGCTGATGTTTGCTCCTATCAAACATAGACGTAGAATGTTTGTTTTTGTTAGACGTAGAATGTTTGCTGTCTTCTTTTTGGTCTTCGAGATTTACAACAGCACAAATCAATAGTGCCCTCAAAATGTTTCATTTCCTCTCCTCTGAAATTCAAACTTGCTATTTCTCCCAAAAATAAGTGTGGACCAATAAGTCAAGGTTTTGTCTTTGATTGGTTTAGGATCATTTCAGCCCAGTCATTTCCTGTCCGGTAAAGTGAGTTTCTGTTCCAAATGCTGCCAAGTAAATTCACACACCATGAGTAAGTAATCAAATACATATTTCTTTTCTTCAGTTGTGTTTGAGGCATCAATTATTATTTCTGATAACATTCTTCTGATGAAACAGCTTTCCATTTGTCCTCATGCATGTCCACATCCTTATCATCCAAAACAAACATCACGGTGACGTCCTTCCATCCAGTAGAAGTACTGTGAACTGTATTCACCCCAAACAGCTCTGAATCAACCTCTGTTTCTACATACGGTACCTGTGCAGCTGATCTCTGTGTCTTGTTCATGAGTGAGGGGAGAAGGAAGCAGGAGATCGACAGATGGATCGGTGCAACGTTGGCAGTCATGCGGATCCCGTACCATTCTGTTTTGGCGAAGAGGGAGCTGAACGAGAAGGCAAAGCTCTCAAGTTACAGGTCAATTGACATTGCTACCCTCGCCTATGGCCACGAGCTCTGAGCAGTGGCCTGAAGAATGAGATCACGGATGCGAGCGACCAAGGGTGGCTGGGCTTAGCCTTAGAGATGGGGTGAGGAGCTCGGGCATCCAGGGGGAGCTCAAAGCAGAGTTGCTGCTTTGTTTCCGACATGTCCAATGTTGAGAAAGAGGACTGGGTATCCTTGCTTAGTCTGCTGACCCCGCGACCAAACCCTGGATAAGCAGCGGAAAATGGATGGATGGATGGATACTGATGATTTCAATATAGAGTACAGCTGTTTAAAATGCTTTTCTAATTACAGTACTAAATTACAGTACAAACTAAAATTTTGATAATGTATAATTCAAATATGCTATAATATAGTGCAGTATAGTACATAACATTCAATTCAATTTTATTTATATAGGGCATTTTCATAATGTCTCAAAGCACTTATTGTCGTTTTGCCGCTGCATCTCAGTGACTTGTTCTTGGCAGTTTAGCATAAGCTTGAATGAGTCCATACTTCTCAGTGAGAAAAAATGACTTTCCTTTTCCCGTCAAGGTGTCTGTGAACGCAGCAGGCAGCTAACCAGGAGCAGGCAGGTTACCGCAAGGCGAAGCAGGGTGATCAAAGTAGTGTAAAAAAAAGAAGTACCACGGTTTAATTTTTTCCATATGCTGTCACTTTCAAAAAGGCCCAAAATGAAGGCTGCTAGCAGACTATTTCATTACTATAGGTGAACTATTCAAACAGTTTTTGAGACCCAAAATGATTCTTTCCCAAGCTTTTTCATCCCTATAAGATCCAGATAAGTGTGATCACTATAAATGGTTTCCACTATATTAGGTGCAGGGCTATGGAAAAGTCACTTTGTTGAACAAGAATTCTGTCAAGAAATCCAAGGGAATCGATCTTAATAAAAAACAACAAATTGCGGTGCTTGGGAGAATGATAAAATATTTATTCATCATGCTGACTTAACATTCGTACTTTACTGAGAAAATGAAAAAGTGTTAGTGCAGCATGTTGCCTTTACATTTTAAATTTTCTCCATAATTTTTTTTCGAAGTGTAGAAAATAAAATCTACTTTTTTTAACCACACACTCTACAATCCAATAAATATGAATGGCTCACAACCCACCAACTCAGAAGCCATGATTTGCATTGCATTTATTTCACAGGCACTTCCACGCAGCAACACATACTCCAGAAAGTAGGATCAACCCGGACCTGGAGCCATTGGAGCTCAGGGCCTTGCTCAGTGGCCCAAACTCTTGCTTTTGAATTTGCCGACATGAGTTGAGTGCCTTCTGCCACATCACACCAATCGGCTCACCACATTTATGCCCTTTAAGAGTCGTCCTGGTCAACCGCAAGGGAAGTGATCGTGAAGGTCTGGGAGTAGGTTCAGTTGCAAAGCGGTCGGCCACGCAAGCTCAGAGAAAGGCACCTAAATACCCAACATCAATATCCAACCCGAATGGCAGCAGATCCCACTAGCAATGTTCCAGCATCTAAAAGGAAAGCCTTTCCAGAACAGCAGAGGCTATTATTGCAAAAATGGGCCGACCAACTTCATATTTAAATTAGAGCTGTCATGATTATTCTATTAAACTCGATTGCTCGATTATTGAAAAGCATATATTATAATTTTTCTTCTCGATTACTCGGCAATATGATGGAAGGAAGATGAGGCATAGTGGATGAGAGTCCAAACGAGGGAAAGCATCATTTGTGTGGAAGCACTACTCATTAAAAGTGAATGAGAATGCAGCTGCCTGTCAGTGATAATAATAACAAGAACCCAAGGTCACCATACAGACATAAGAAATAAAAACAATAAATTACAATAAGATAAAAGAGGAAAACCTATAGACAAGATTGACAGCAAGTAAAAGCTGTATTTAAAGCAAGTAGACCAGTATTCTAAAGCAGAATTTAAAGAACATCACGACACGACTGCAATGCAGATGCATCTTGAAAGACATTTAGGTGTGATGGACTCGTTTGGTCATTGTCATCACTTTGACGTAAATTACTTTGTTTGATTTACTTTGTGTGACTCCTGCATGTCAAAACAATCACCTACAAATATAAGTTTGTCGCTGAGCCAAATCATCTTACATAATTCCATATGATGTTATTGATTTTCCCATGAATATAATAAAGTTTCAGCGTGATGACCACAATGAGGAATAAGATAACAAAAACAGCTTGCACTGTGTTTCATATGCTTAATATTAACAAATCAATCATTTTCTTGTGCACATATTGTGTATTTTGAGTAGGACTGAAAGATACTGGAAATAGTTCACACTCTGAGATCTGAAGTTTCTGTGATGTTGAGGAGCTGAAAATTAACTATATAACCACATAAGAATGCATTTTCTACCGACAGAATCTGTCAAACAAGTTTGTGGCGTAGGGAGCCGCCCACTGGCCCAATGACAGAATCCGACTGGACGGCTGAAGGCTCTGAATGTGCATAGGTCCTTCCAAGGATTCCTGAAAACTTACTTACTGTTTTAGGCAAAACTGAATTACATCTGACTCCAATTTAAGTAATTTAGGGCTGGAGTTAGAATACCCTAACTGGTAAGATCAGGATCGTGCTGATTACTTCTACACCTACGGTTAACTAACTGCACTCATCCTGGCAGTAATGATGTGTGGAATATCCCTTCGATCGATGCGTGTCGATCCCTATCACTAGATTACCTACATTCAGCATTATCTTGGCCCAGGGACTGTGGGGCAGGTGCAAGCCTTTTAGTTATTGGCTCATTTGGTCTGTCTAGTTCAGGAAAGACCTAGTAGCAGTTTATCTGGAAGATACAACAAGATAGTATGTTTGGTCACCTTAGCTCAGGGACATGCTGAAGTCAGTCTAATTTCTAATATCTAACTCATTCAAATGAGAGGCTGAAAGTACACTGAGGTAATTAAAGCATAATTTATTAGCTGGGTAAAACAGCATACATCGATCCATTGTCAGTCAAAACCACAACACAGAGACCAACATAACTACATTATGCACCTACAAATGGTAAATGGACTGCATTTATATAGCGCTTTTCTACTCTTCCGAGTACTCAAAGCGCTTTACAATTTATGCCTCACATTCACCCATCCACTCACACATTCACACACTGGTGGCGAAGGCTGCCACGCAGGGCGCCAACCTGCACACCGGGAGCACTTTGATGGGGTTATCGGGCAGGGCTCGAACCAGCAACTCTCTGGTTGCTGAACAACAGCGCTGCCCTCTGCACCACCATCTTCCCCATGAAGTGTCACATAGCCCAGGAGAAGATAAACATGGTAGCTGTGAGACAGAGCTGAATACAGATGCTAATTGCGCAGCACAATGTGGGAGCTGTGATTATAAAGTGTCTCCTAACTAAAGGCAAATACATGTGAGAAAGCAAAAAACTCTTAGCATGTGGGGGTGCTGTATACAGAATGTCCCCCTGACTGTCTCCTGGACCCTTCCTTAAACCCCAAACCAAACACTGGGTGTTCGTTGAAGATGGTGATTCACCAAACTCTGACCAGATGCCATAGTTATTGTTTACTTACTTGTTCTAAGATGTGATATCTTTGTGATCGCCTTCAGGGTATACTAAGAAGTCACTGGGCAGATACCTTCTCAAGCTAATGGTCAATTGGAATGTTTATGATGGGGTCATTAGGGCCTTTTGATCACCGAGGGGGCAGAGCTTTTGAACAAGGCAAGAGTTCTCACATTCTCTAAATCGTCATAATATTACCATATATTCGTTTAAGACTGAAACCATTATATCGGTCACACTGAGACCATCCAAATGAGACCGGGGATGGGTATGTATATCGATTACATTAACAGACGATGCTTCTCCCATTTTGGCTTTGTGTGCGATCATTTGGGACCTGGAACAGGAGCAGGGGGGCAGGAAGGGAGGATGTCGGGATGGGTTTACGATCTGCGGGTCTGGGGGCTGGTTCCCCTTCATTGGGGGTTGAGATCGGTTGGTCTGATTGACCGGTCCGATGGCCTCTGCACAGTCTCATCGGAGCCGAGTTGGGGGTTTCTGCCAGGTGAGTCCAGTGCAGCAAGCAGCCTTACAGTGGTGTTGACATTAGAGGCGTCAGCAGACAGGAAGCACTGCCGATACACTCATTTATGCTTCATTTCTCATAACGTGCCACATGGTCTGCGAGCGATTACATCAGCGAGAAAGAGAACGACGGCGATCGTCTCAGAGGGCACACGCCAAGCTCGTGTAAAAGCAGCGGCGGTAAACTTTAAACATTTTTTTTTACATATAGGCCTACTAGATAATGTTGAAAAAGAATCATCATTAAATTTGCAAAGCTTGCTAAGTTTTGTTTCCTATGACTGAGTAAAAATGTCACAGCTTTGAACCCAGTACACTGTCATGTGCCCCATAACGACGTTTCAGTGAATTACAGACCACATTTACAGCGGTCATCCCATAAGATTACAATAGAACTGAAAAATTCCTACTAGCAAGCGACGTCCAAGCCGTCATAATATCATAGCACAACGCAATACTCAAGTGTTTGGGGTGATACTGGTGTAAACAAACCTTTATAGCACATATACTTATGCAAAATACATATATTATATTATATTATATTATATTATATTATATTGACAATTACTGAAAGAATCATCAATTGGTAGATTACTCAGTTACCGTAATAATCAAAAATGACAGCCCTGATTGATATTCATGGTTTCGGAATGAGATGTGAAACAAGCTGGTGTGCACAAGCTTTTGGCCATATAGTGTATATATTCTTGGAATTGTCTCTTAAAACTGCCCTTTTTCTCTCCCTCATCACTTACCACATTTATCCGTTACATCTCCTTGCCGTTCCCCAAAGGTCCCTTGTATCTTTTGATTCTAACTCCACGGGCCGAGCTCGCTCATATGCCTTTTTTAAAGTCAAATCCTCCTGCGCTAGCCACTTTAGCTGTGTGGATTCCGAGCGTAGAACCGTTATAAACTGTCACCCAAATGTCTCTGCCGACCTGATTGTTGTCTCAAAGCCGCAACACAATCACTCGCAACCCGTCCCTACTTTTGTAGGCATCACTTAAAACTAAACCTCTTTGCAGCGATCCACTCCTTGGGGTGTAATGAGCTAGCAAAGCATGCTTCCATTCGTCATACCATTAGGTATACTGAGACTAGATCTTCCAATAGTTTGTAAGTCTCAGAATCCATTACAAAGAGAAACACACATGGTGTTTAATCTCCCTTGATGTTATCTGCAACCGTCCATGTTCGCTGTTCCAAAAGCTTAACATAGTTTCCAAAATCCTCCTGTGACTCTTTGAATTAGTCAATTTGTCCAACTTCTCCAATTTGCTTTTCTTCTGCCAGTGGCTATCTATTACACCTGACTCCTTCCTTATCTGGCTGCTCTGAATCTGTCCTTGTATAATCCTTGTTGCCATTTGTAATATGCACCCTTTGCAAATTAATCGAAATAAGTTGTTACACAGACATGCATGCAGTGGCCTGGGACCTGCCGGTTTGCACAGTCAACAGGAAAGAGAGTACCCCGAGTGGATGAACAGAGGCAGCGTTGAGAGTACGCCGAGTGGATGAACAGAGGCAGCGCTGAGAGTACGCCGAGTGGATGAACAGAGGCAGCGCTGAGAGCACGCCGAGTGGATGAACAGAGGCAGCGCTGAGAGTACGCCGAGTGGATGGACAGAGGCAGCGCTGAGAGTACGCCGAGTGGATGGACAGAGGCAGCGCTGAGAGTACGCCGAGTGGATAGACAGAGGCAGCGCTGAGCCCACAGACTGGCAGGCCTGTTCGGGTGGGGTTAGAGCAGGGTGGTACGACTGTGCTTCAGCCATCCATGTATGTTTCAAGATAATTCTCTGGGGTTCAGGCACCTCCCCATGCCGTTTCCTCTAGGTTCCTGGTTTTCCCCCACAGTGCAAAAACATGCTAAACATAACTGGAGGTACCAAATTCCCCATAGGCATGAATGGTGTGTGTGCCCTGCAATGGATTGGTGCCCCATCCTGGGTTATTCCCGTACGATTTTATATCAGTCCACCAATTCCTAAATCCGGACCCAAGGTGATAAGTATGACTACGCTGTAACTGATGTTCGTCTCATTCCATCTGCATACAGACGCGACAGCTTGTTTCAATTAATTTGCACAAGGGTGTATTTAAGGACATTCCTGTGTGTGTCTTGTGTGTGTGTGTGTATAGCCCCATGTATGTCAGTGTAAATAGCCCTTGCATTGTTGATGTACTACTTATGGTTAATACTTGTGTTCCCGAATGTGGCGTGTGTGTAGGCTGTCCGATCCTCCTGTGTCCTTAACTCGTGTAAACCTCCCACCCAGAACTTAATAAAACGGTGCTGTTCTCCACTAACAAACCTCCTCATTTGCCGTCATAGCCACAATGTCTCAGTCTGTCAGTCACCACAATATAAACAGTCAGCTATTATTAATCCAATCTGTTGTATTTAACTTGAAATACTCACCTGAGGTGGTGCAGTGGGGAGGCTTTGGTTCTTATGTCACTCGATTTGCCACCCTACAAATATCCTAACAGCAAGAAGAGTTAAGGCTGCAAGGAGATTCACTCTGTGATGGGCCACAGGGATTATTCTGGAATTTCAAAGGAATTTGAAATTCTTTAAAATTCATCTCAGTCGCTCTACAGGAGTACATGAGTTAGTACTGCAGCATATGGAATAAACGTTAAAAACAGAGCATAAAATAAATGGAATCATTTTTAAAGGCTCCTTGGAGGCTGCAATGTGAAACACCATACATACTTTTTGTTTTTACACATGAGCAGCTATTTTTTTTGTTTTGTTTAGTTTTTTTGCTGCAGTTCATGCTTCTGTTCCTGACCATGAAATGAAAAGGCTCTGTGCCCTGTGAAAAATCACCCGGAGACTCATTTTCAGGAGGCCCAAGCTCATTCTGATCTTTAACCCTGCGACCAAAAAGAGAGGCAGATGTTTTCCTGTAGAAGGTTAATGGTACCTTGGGAAGTCGCGGTTCTCGGAGAGCCTTTGCTCAGTCCTTTCCATAAGAAGGAAGCACGAAAAACTCGAATGGAAAAAAAAAACTAACAATCAGGTGAGTCACATGCTCATAATGTGTGAGTATTTCTTTGTCATAGTATTCTCCACTGCAGGACCCTGCATTGTCGACCTTGGTTCCTGCATGCACTATCTAATAATGTAATACTTAAAGGCAACCTTTCAGGGATACCAACCAAGTGGCGACATAGAGAATCCATACAAACAATCACCACTCTGTCAAAACAGATAATGGGCTCATTTCTCTACACCCAAAAAAACCCACATTTTCATGACGCCACAGGCATAATGCGGTCAGTGTAAAAAGCACATCAAGCTTAGCTAGCTAATCATAAAGCCATGGAATAGATAAGTTGCAGTGACATTTAATTTATCAGCAGTTACCTGACCTAGGTTTAAGATGTTATAGCCCATTGATTACACCGTTTTTTTAATTAGGATCTCCGTTCTTCAAAGTTACCTACTGCATGTGCACTCATATCATTTACGTCCAAGATAAATAGAGCTTACTAACACGGACTTTATGTCGCAATGTTCATTTCTGCAAAATGAACTGGTTGGGTAAACATCAGCAAAGAGATCATTTGTGTTGTTGCTTTAGAGTTAAATTAGCCCCTCTGTAATATTGTTGTTTAATATGCGCACTGACGACACATCTAGCATAGCAACTACCAAGAAATAAGTTTCCTAGAAAGACCTAACTTTTCTTTTAAAGCGAACACTTAGCAATGCGAGATTAGGTTTAGTTGACATGCTTCACATTTATATTGTGAAATTTTCTGTCACAATATGTCTCCTGGGAATAAAAAATTCTTTAAAATATGTGCCAGCCAATCCCTTGAGCCTTCAATAGCATTTCTTCAAAAACTTGTTTCAAGAAAAAATGATGAATAGTTGTACAAGGAAACGTTCTGCTTATAATATACAGAATCTCTATTATTTGCAGTTGTTTCTGCTGGCAGATCTTACATGACCTCCTGATTCATGTGGCACTGTGTTGAGGGAAGTTAAAAGGCTCTGCCTGTGTTGTTTGTTTACTAGAACGGTTCACATCACTGAGAGAAAATCTTTTATTTAAACACTGTCAAGCTTCTCGGCTGTCAGAGAAGGAGGTATAAATGCTCACTACAAAGGCTGGTTAATAAAACGTCACCTGTCATATGTCTGGGGTGGTAGAGAACCGTGTTTTCAGAAACTCGTGGTCTTGTCCATGTTTGATATATGGCATAGACTTCAGACATGTACTGCCGCCATCACAATGTGATTGTACAATATCTGCATGTATAGGGTTTCTCCGCAGATATTTTGTGTTAGTATGCCAATGGTCTTTTTTAGCAACATTTCCCAAACATTTTTGTCCTTTCACACATGTCTTATGCCCCAGGTTGGTTAGACAGGCAGAAGGCCCGGCCAAGCAGAATAGCATGGCAGCCTTGGTTGGTCTAAAGCAGCTTTTTTGATAACCCCACCCGAACAGGCCTGCCAGTCTGTGGGCTCAGCGCTGCCTCTGGTCCTCAAGCCCAGAAAAGAACTTCCATATGTGCCCTGCAGCGTGGACCATGCCTGGAGAACTACTGTCTTCTTTTCTGGACTGTTTGAGCAGCTGATCCGATTCTGGAGTCCCAACGGGGCTATATACTTTTAAGGTCATGCCTTCTGAGCTGCACGCGGCTTCAGTGGACACGCAAAGACGAGTTGTCTGAATTACTTCTGGATCATTGCTGTCATTTACAGCCGCTCATAGGAAAATCACCAATGTCACCTCAAGGAGGGGCTTTGGACATCTTTACATAGCAGATGCCTCTATCCAGAGCGACATCCAATTGAGGAAGCAGAGTCAGCCAGCCCCTGGAGTAATTGGGGGTTAATTGGGTTGCCTCAGGACCCAATAGAGACATTCTTCTGCCAGCAAAAGGATTTGAACTAACAACTTTCAGATCCTGGGTACAGCCTCCCAACTTTCAGAGCCATGCACCTCTCCAAGCCTCCATTAGTACCTGGCTTTCTTCTCACACCCTGTGACTCCTCCGCCCATGTGCTGGATACATATTTATGTATTTTTCATCACTTTCCAAGTGATGGCTAAAAACGTTACTGCTGAAATATGGTTTTATTGCTCATCTTTCATGCTATTAATATGTCGAGCACAGATCATTAGTCGACAGCGAAATATTGCCATGCGGCCGAATTATAAATATGAGCGTGGAATTCGTTCGCTGCAGAGGATACATGCGTGATTTTGATATTTCCTTATGATTCTCATTTCGGTGAAGCTGCAATGCAGTCACGCCCGCGTCACTCAGAAAGACGCAGCAGCTACTGCCGTCTTCCCTTTCGTCTTCAAAGCACACAGCGTTACACCAGTCTGATGAGAAACAGGCCGGGAAACACTGATATGAATGCTAACTAATCCCACAATGTCACACCAGTTGTAGCATCGCCCACAAATAAAGTCTGAGAGTAGAACCTAAATCATTTTAATATTTTGTAAATTCCGCCCCAAACGCAACTTGGAGTTCATTGTTTTAATGAGAATGGCGGCGTAATTGGGGAGTCTCGAATGCATCCCTGAGATTCCCTCTTATTTTATTCTATTGTATTGTACTGTCATGATCGTTTTTGTAGGCAGAATAAATATTATCCCCTTGTACAAACTTTACTCAAGTTCTCACTGCTGGTAGCCCAGTTACACTACTGAAAATGTATATCAACACTCTCCAGTTCTTCAAAGATCACTTTCAAATATATATTGCTAATATTGTACAGAATCATGGGGGGGGAGATACAGGTAGCATAGGGCTCAAGACATAGGTACATCCTGGATGGGATGCAATGCCTATTTAAATGACATTCACGTGCACATGCAAATAAGGCAATTAATAAACACCAATTAATCTGACTGCAGGAAGAACCAGGGGTACTCATAGGAAACCCTGTAGAAACAGTAGTACTCAGAGAAATCTGGAGTACTCATAGGAAACCCTGTGGAAACAGTAGTACTCAAAGGAATCTGGAGTACTCAGAGGAAACCCTGTGGAAACAGTAGTACTCAGAGGAATCTGGAGTACTCAGAGGAAACCCTGTGGAAACAGTAGTACTTAGAGGAATCTGGAGTACTCAGAGGAATCTGGAGTACTCAGAGGAAGCCCTGCAACGCAGGAAAAAAAAACACGTGCCACATAAACAGAGCAGCAATAGGAATCATACCCCCGTCCCTGGAGGTGTGTGTGCATCTGTGTGATTTCAGGACTTTTACTTGTCGATGAAGAGAATATTAATGACTTTCATGAGAAGAAGCCACTTCTTTATTTTTTTGTTCTGTGCTGGACTGTTTATTTGTAATAATGCTTTCATTACTCTAGATGTTTCCTTTCGCAGTTGTGCTTTTTGTTCATCCATCCATCCATTTTCCAAACCGCTTATCCTTACTGGGTCGCGGGAGGTCCGGAGCCTATCCCGGAAGCCACGGGCACGAGGCAGGGAACAACCCTGGATGGGGGGCCAGCCCATCGCAGGGCTGCTTTTTGTTCAAACGGTATGAAAAATAATCATATTTCAATGACGGGTTGGATCTATGTGATATTAGTCTTGGCTGTAAAGCAATCCTTGGGAAAATGAAAGATTCTTGGTTCTTCAACTTCAAACATGGCACCGGCAGAGGGTGAGGACAGGATTTAAACAACACTGAGCATTACAATCCCAGTTTCCGTTTTCCTCTCGTAAAGGGTCCTTTCAGAACTCCCAAACCTCTACTGCCACTGCAGCCTATGACCTAAACGAGGCAGCCGTCCCCGGGGGGCCCGTCTTGTGGTTTGCTAAGGAGCCCAATTGTCCTACGGGGTTTTAGGTACACAGCCTACTGGCCTGCTGGCTCTTCGGGGCCCACAGACTATCTGGACAAAGAGATCTAAAGCTGTTGCTCTTCAAAGCTGAAAGCGGCTCTGCTGCCTGCAGCCACAATTAAGCCGCCCTCCATACTTAAACTCTCCCAGGTCCTCTGCATTTTCTGCAGCTCAGTTCAAATTAATTATGGCTGATTTCAGATCTACCACTACGTTTCTCATTTTAAGCACATTGATAAAAAGATAAGATATATCTGGAATGATACACGAATGGCTCCTAGAATGTAGTCTGACCTCCACCTAATGCACAATAATGATAATAATAATAGAGAATTCTATTTAATAAAAAGAAGACATGCACAATAATTTACATTGCTGTATCTTCATTGAACAGACGGTTTAAAATCAAGGTCTTTGTTGAAATGGCTTAATGACGACACTTTATTAATTCCTGTGGGGAAATTCTGTTTTCAGCTACCCCCATCCTGCAGCCCCTAAGACACACAGACGGGAGCCGGCTTGGGGATCACAGCGAGGGATAACCCACCTCTGAAGGAGGGAAAAGAGGGAGATCCAAGGAGGGGCTCACAGCAAACAGAGAGCTTTATCAACAAAACAGAACACAAAATGAGTAACCACAAAATAACAGGAAACAGGGAAAATAAGAACTAACTAGTCACACAGCAATGCAACTGGGAAACAGAGTAAAACAGGGAGCTAGTCTGGGAGACAAACATGGCTGCAACACAGAGAACATCTACAATGGCTAAGTGAGGGAATGAACAAAGGCAGACGCCTAAATAAATTGAAAACTAGGACTAACAGGGGGCAGTCGTGGGCTCAAAGGAACTAGGGTGAGGTCAGTTAACAGATACAGCAGCTAAAAACACCAAGGGAAACTAAAACAAGGAAAACAGAACATAATCCAACAAGACAGCAGAGAGCAAACACAAGGCACTGTAACTAGAATACGTACACGTAATAAACCGAGGGAACATAAAAATAATAAATGTTATACAAAAAACTGCAATCCACAACAAAAGTAGTCCGGATGATGGCCAACTGCTCAGTCTGCTAAGCCACACAGCTGCCTGGGGAACAGGAAAACACACTACAGACTCAGGGGGTATAAGACAGGTGGGGAAACGGGATGGCTAGTGACACCTGCTGGCAAAATGGTGACAAGAGAAGCTATCATTGTGACACGGAAAGGGTCAGACGGGCAGCGATCTGGACACCTACGGAGCATATGGAGCTCGGAGTTAAGGGCCTTTCCTAAGGGCTTATGGACATGTGAGTATTTTGCCAATATTTTGCCAATGGCCAGGGTCATTGGCCAGTGACCTTCTGATCACAGGTACAGAGGCTTAGTCTGCTGAGGCACAGAATGCCCTAGGGTGATGGCCTGGATAAAGAGGGTTCCAATCAGTTCAGTTGTTGGTCTCACCTGGCATTTCTTATATAAAAAAAAACTGACATCTTTTTCTTCATAAACATAATTCTGTTCGATATAACCTGATCTGGAGAAAAAGCTGCTGAAGATTACAAGGATAGAAGGTTTACAAAAAGTTTTCTAAAGACTTTGGCCTCCATCGGTCTTCAGGCAGGTAGATAGTTTACAGAGGAACAGAGGAAATTCAGCACTATTGCTACTCTTGCTGCAAGTAGTAGGGCTGTAAAGTACTCAGACAAGTTAAAAAGAACCCCAGGGAGACAGCTGAATCTGAATGTGAATAAGAACAACTCTCAACAGGAATTTATGTTCCTAGGGGCTTACTACAAAGAGAACCAGCACTGCAGCCCGTCAAGCTTGCTAAAGACCACTCAGATGTTCCACATTCTACTGGAACAGTGATCGGTGGACTTATGAAGCAAACGTTGTTCCAGTTGTGTCAGGAGAACACAAAATAATGCATGCCAACACCAAAACCTCATCGCAGCTGTGAACCAGGTTGGAGGAAGAGCAATGATGATGGGCCGGTTTGCTGCCTCGGGTTCTGGACGGCTTACAGTCACTGAGACCAGTGAATTACAAGTTTTCCCAGGAAACTGTGAGGCTCTTTCTCTATGATGTAAAACTGAAAAGGTTGGGTTATGCTACATGAGATAGAGCCAATACACTGCAGTAAATCAACAACATTGTGGGTCAAACAGAAAAAAAAATCATATTTGACAATGACCAAGTCGGAGTGCAGATGTCAATGTTATTGAAATGCCGCGACGTGCTCTGAAGGGGGCGCTTCAAAGAAGGCACCCCAAAGAAGGCACCCCAAAGAAGGCACCCCAAAGAAGACACCCCAAAGAAGACACTCCAGAGAAGGCACCCCAAAGAAGGCACCCCAAAGAAGACACCCCAAAGAAGACACCCCAAAGAAGGCACCCCAAAGAAGGCACCCCAAAGAAGACACCCCAAAGAAGACACTCCAGAGAAGGCACCCCA
>JABFDZ020000050.1:20408076-20423237 GCA_019775955.2 Pollimyrus isidori
CAGGAGTAAGCGGGGCTCGAACCTGCAACCTTCTGGTTGCCGAACGATAGCACTGCCTTCTGCACCACCATCTTCCCCTATGTCCGTTTTATATGGTTATGATAAAAATATTTTGCTATATCGCACTAATGGATGCTACCACAGTGGTGCTGCTAACTAGCTAATAACTAGTGGGCTAATAAGGGGAGAGTTCATTTCCAGTCGGCTAATAAGGGGAGAGCAATTAACTTAATTAATATAATCTTGACCGAACCCATACCTGGATATCAATGGTGTGTGATCAGACTCTGGTGTGTCTGTGGTCTTAATTCACACCGGACAAGTGAGAGCCTGAGTTAACGATTGTGTTTTCACTATCAGTCCAGCTGACGTGATATATCTGTCTCAGTCTAAGCCCAGAGACCATCATAGTACTCATAGAACATCATAATACCATGAGATCAGTAGTAACTTACTATTCTTTGGCAGTTTCAACCTTTAGCATTTTCTCATGTCAGTTTCAGACAGAAGTGTAATTTCTCATAAAATACCTGAAACGGTTCCTATTTGCATATTTCCCATTATCTTTATTTGGCATCAAAGAATGTTCTTTCAGATAACGAATGACAGAACCATGTGAAATGAGGATTGAAAGATAGGAATAAGTACCTTATAATACGGATATGGGAGTGAATATAAATTTGACCTGCTTGAGGTCTGACCTTATATGATTTGGGAAATGAATGAAAGAGCTGATCATGTGACCAGAACATCATGTCCCACCCTCACGTCATACAGTATCCCACTTAATACCTAATGCAGGGGTGGCCAATCTTTTCTGCAAAGGGCCGCTGTGTCTGTGGGTTTTCACTGCAGCTCCCTAATTAGGTTACTAATTAGAGGACTGATTGGCTGAGGAGTCCTCACACCTGGGTTTGAACTGCTGACCTAAAGGTTAAAACATGCACAAACACCGGCCCTTTGCAGTTAGTATTGCCCACCCCTGACCTAATGCGTTGCCTGTTAGCGTTTTTGTTCAGTATTTACATTCACTTAACAGCAGGGCTGCAACGATTCAAATAACTCAATAACTCAAATAACTCAATTACAAAAAATCCTCAATGCAAATTATTTGCTTTGTTTAATCCACACGACTATGAACTTCTGAGTGATCACAGTGTTTCACACGGAGAATTATAAATGTCGCACAGTGTGCTTACGTTGCGTTATGTGTCACAGAACGGTAGAAAAAATCAGATTGGCGACACTCCTATAGGGACCCATTGTAAAAAATGGCAGGGAAATTTCCGCCAAACTTCTAGGTTATAGGGACAATGATTAGTTCCCAACTCTCACACCCACAGAATAGAGTCACATTCACTTACATTGCTTACCAAGCATTTTTGGTGCAGTGCTGATAAAACAACAGATTTTGCAAAATAAATAAATAACATTTACAAGCAGTAGGAGATGGCTGTCATTGATATACTAAATATTATTTTGTTTTTATATGTGCTTAGCATTAGCTGTTAATGTTTATCATAATTGATAGTTATGACCGAAGGTATCTTAGCAGCTATCCAGACTAATGTTCCCATTTCACTGATGATTTTGTCAATTACTATTGAAGGAGGCTAACGTTACATAATAAGCTGTTTTTGTTATCAACGGCTTCATGATTAGTAAGCTGCCCTTCTACCATGTTAATACACCTTGCTAAAATACCAGTTTACAGCTCTTCTCGGGTCACATGGTTCAGTGTGAAATTTTCTACCAAACCTATGGCAATAATTTAAAATAAATAATTTTATGGTAATTTATTTGCCAGAACAAATCTGCATATTAGTAAATTGTCTGTATTTTTAAGTGCTGCATTTGTAAGCGGCGCTCTAACAAAAAGTGCTTTTTCACATTATTTTGTCTCCCTCATGTTGAATTACTTAGAATATCATTGAAATAAAACTAAAACTTATTGGCCTAATATACCGAACATATCGGCCTATATTTTTTACCCTTATTACCCTAACCCCCGCTCTTTGTCCCTAAAGTGCAAGGTGTGAATGGGGCATTTCATATTGTAGTAGCTTTTGTAATGTTTGCCTGACAATTTAGCTTGTTTTATGGATAAAGAATGACAATGGATTCTGGACACTTTTGAGAGGTGACTGCTTTCTACACAAGCAAATAAACAAGAAAGCATATTTTGCCTCACAGCCTTTACAAAACATAATACAATATGATTATTTGTACACTATTTCAATTGGAAAATGGTTCAAAATTGTTTGAAATTGTACATTTTTCTGCAAAATTTTCAAACGGTTTCCTCCTTAAAAATGAAGGAATTATGTTTAAGCATGCTCCATCTCAAAACGGCAATTTGCCGGAGGACCAGTCTTTGAGATGCAAAAAGTTAAATTTGTTTAGAAACTATTCTTAGTGTTCGGGGAAGATGTACTCAAGCTGCACAGTTGCGATTATTTGTGGATTGACCTTTAAATATAGCGTATATGTGCTGGGTCACTAAAGATCCGAGGGATGTAATAGTGTTTCTTGAAAGTCCCATGCACGCAAGAGTTAGGAAAGTGTTTCATATTATATATATATATATATATGCACAATAAAAGGGCTTAGTTCTTTTGACAGATATTGTATCCAGTTTAACACTATTAAAAATGTCTCTAAAAAGAAAACCAATGACATTTTTCTCTTCTGAATAGTTACTATTGCTCTTCAATAAGGCAAAAGTATTTATTTTATTCGATTACCCAATTATTCGGTGGAATAATCAGTAGAATACTTGATTATTAAAGTAATCGATAGCTGTAGCCCTACTTAACAAAGACAGCTTAACAAGTCTGAAAGTTTACAGCGTGACAGGATGTCCTGATCTACACGAGGGACACAAACATATCGGAGGACGTCACAGTTTTCAAAGACATTGTTGAATATTATTATGTAACATCTGCGCTTCTTTATTTGCATTTAGTATCTCGAAACCTGTCGCACAGGCATCGCTGTGGGTATAAATTTTACAGTTCCACATTTGGCGTGTATGTGCCGCAAATAAATGCTGAAACAAATATCAGTACTTATCATTTCTGCTAGCTAATGAGGCACCGAATGCAGGTGGGTCACTGTTAGCTTGGAGATTGCCTTTATAAAAACTGGAATATCGTAAACCAACACTCAGGGGTTTATTACAGCGAGCCGTGCCTGCAGAGGGGCCTTTAGTTTCCCAGTCTGGTACTTGGACACCTACAGACAGTTCACATTTTTGCTCCTACTAGGAGCTGGGAGGGAGCAAAAATGTGGACTGCTTGGCAGGAGGCTGGGAGGGATCAAAAAATTGGACCTTCTGCAAGTCTCCGAGCAGCAGATTGGGAGGCACTGGTGTTGATGGTGTTTACCCCTGCTGGGGCAGTTTGATAAATGTGTGGTCACTCGTCAGCAGGACAAGGTCAGGGGGCAGCAACAGAGATCTACATGTTGTCAGGTGTGGGGGGGTGGGCACCATCTGTGTGCCTTGTCACCTGACTTAACCCTCCAGAGCCTGATGCCTCTCAGTCACATTCTAGTCTGAAACCTTTTTAAATATTTCACCCATCTAAAAAACATCTATCCCAGAGTGCCACTACTGCTTTTACTCAGCAGAAACTCAGCACCAATAATCTGTGATCACTTAGAATGCCATTATTTTTGTTAAAATCAACTTAAAACATACACTTTTCAAAAAACTATTTTTGAGGTGCTGAGAAATTGTATGTGGTTTGATTACTACAATGTTAGAACTTTGGAGTGAGCCTAGTTTTTTTCCCCCAAAATCAGTGACTTACACTACAAATATTGATGAGAATAGGTGTCACCACCTAAATTTCAGGTGTCGCTACGAAATTTCACGACTCCAAACAAAAGTGCTTTTCTCTGTCTGAGTAATTTTGTTCAGCTTTTTTTCTGGATACACACGTGATTGGCATCTCACTGCCATCAGCCATTTTATGTGAAATGACAGCACCTAACACCTACTTCTGGGTGATAATGCACTAGAACCTGATTGGAACTTTGGCAGCTGCCTGACCACTCCCACGTCACGCCACTGCGTAGCAATGCTGTCTTTGATTGAATAACTGTGGAAAGGTTTGGAAAACAAAATTCTCATAGTAATTCAACAAGGCTAAGAAGGACCTGAGCTCAGTTACATTTTTGGGTTATGGCAGCCGGTTCAGTTGCTTCAGTGTTTTCCTTAATAGGGTGAATCCCAGCTGCATCAATAACATGCCCCAAATAAGACACACTGCTCTTGTCTCTCCTTACCCTAAGGCTGTAGGATCCGAGCCTCTTGAGCTCCTCTCCTAAGTTCCTCATGCGTGTCTCAGTGTCATGACCGTTTATCAATATGTCATCGAGATAAGAAAGAACAGCATACAAACCTTGTAATACCCGATGCAAATTGCAGGTGTGCTGAAAACCCCATTTCAAAGACGACTGTAAACAAACCACAAATCACTGTTAAGTAATGCGTAGAGCTTTTTTCCAGCGGTACCCATTGATAAGCCCGTGACAAGTCAAGTTTGGTAAAGCTCCCAACACCTGACAGCTTTTCAAACTTGCCCTTGAGTTCTAGGTAGGGGATGATGCTCTGCCTCTAACCAGGGATTAATTGTTACCTTGTAGTCTGCACAAATCCTTACACTGCTGTCCTTTTTTGCACCAAACAAACTAGAAGCTGCCCAGTCACTGCAGCTAGTGGGAGAGATTACGCCTACAGCTTCCAGTTTAGCTGGCTCTTTCTCCACCGCCTTTCGAAGGGCATACAGTACAGTGCGCACTTGACAAAATGTTGGCGCTGCTCCCTCATCCGCATAAAGTTTTGCTACCATTCCTTTTACCATACCTAGTTCTGAGGCAGACCGGTCACAAAATTCATCAACAGTTTCATTTGAGACACTGTTCAGATGTAACCAGTCCAGGTGATAAACAGATACAACCAAGAGGCAGATACAGTCTCTGTCCATTAAACATGGCCATTAACCACCAACAAATTGAGGGTTTTGAGTATTTGCTTTATTCTGGACTTTATAATTTTACACGTTAATTGGAGTGATTCCTTACTATAAGTTCATAATATACAGTTTGCTCGGCTTAATTTTAGTTTCCTAAACCTGCGCTTGTACAATTTCTCTGAGAGGACAGAGACAGCAGCATCCGTGTTTACTTAGCCTTACACCATTTATGCCAATATACACACCGCAAGGCTTTACAATGGCCTTGCCTGCCTCTTAAGCTAAAAGTTCAGTTCCTTGTACATAATTTTCAACAACACCACCAGTCACAGAGGTTCTCACAGTCCCAGCCGCCTGCAGTGCGTGGCACAGTCTTTGCGATCGCTGCTGGCATGGGGTGGACTCCGCAACACTGTCCTCAAATCGAAAATCCTCCGACTTACCGAAAGCCATTTCCAGATTTTTCTCCGTTTTCTTTAATTGTACCGTTCGGCGTACTCTGCTTCTTTCCTGCTTCTAGCGCATCAGATGTTTCACGACGAAGCATCCCACGCTTGTCAGCAAAAATCTGCTGCATCCTGAATAAGAAGGAATACACTTGAAGGTTTTACAGTAATGACCAAAATTAGAAAACAAGTGACATATTCTAATTCAAAAAGTCATTGCTAACCCGAATTCGCAGTTATCCTGAACTGAACCAATGTATTTTTGCCACATTTCCGCAGTAAAAACTCTGTCACAAAATAATACTTTGCAGGTCTTTAATTGGTGTAAGCAAAACCCTAGACAAGCCTGGGTTTTCAAGCGTTTTCTCGACCCAGTAACAACTGCGGGATTGTCATGTCGTTATCATATTGAATAGCACTGTTTCGCAAATGGGTGGGCAGTCAGCGCTGTTTCCAGACTGACACCTGAGTCAGTAACTCTTGTACTTTTTATTCTCCTTAAAAAGCTCCAAAGATATATTTAGTTTCTAAACATGTATATGTTTAAAAGTAGACCATTTAAGGTTTCTGGGGGTGTTTTTTGTAAATGTTTCCATGTCAAAAAAATCACTGAGCTTTTTAAACGGTTTTGCGAGAGTTCTGTTTGGTCCCACGGACGGGCGGGGTAAACTTTGGGTGTTTCATGAAGGATACTAAGGACAGATTGCAGGCATGCCAACTTTGAATCTATACAGGAAAGAAGTTTCTACTTTCCACACGATTCAGAGATTGATGTAACTCAGGGTGACAGTGTTTTCACTGTTTATATCTGTGTCTACTCTTTTCGGATTCATTTAGGGTCAAGAATGGGTCATACCTGCTGCTATGGAGGTATATCAAATAAAATGGGTCCTACCCTGCAGTACTAGCTAGGTGCACTTAATAAATATTTTATTTTAATTTCCCTACAGACAGAATCCAACAGACTGCTGGATTCACTCAATTTGTAGCATGCGGTCAGCGATCCTTATTTTTTGATGTATCAAAATATGTGACCTCATTGTTAAACTTTTTTTTTTTTTTTTGTTTCAGGTGAGAGGCTGCGAAGAGAGAGTGAATCTTGAGCTCTCAACACCAGACACGGCACTGCAAGTCCTCACGCCTGGCTGAGCTGGAACCTGTAGATCCAATGGGATAATTCCGTCAGTAATTTATTCATTTTAAGAAATCTGAATGCCACTTAATAATGAATTTGCACACAGCTACACAGTTTAAATTTAATTTGTTTTCATTTTTTTTTTTAAGGCTCTCCAGAAACATCATGGACATTATTCTTTTGCAAGCTGGTATCAAAGGGACATAGACTTCTGGGACAAGCTCATTTAACTTTAAGATTAACTATTTTATAATTGTGTTAAACGGTCTTTTCACGTACAGTCTGTATTTGCCGTCTACCATTTTCGTGTACATTCTTTTTTTCCGTACGATCGTGAGCTACAATGACGTGAATGACCTAAGCATGCTCCTTACGTCTCTTAATCCTGTCGAACCCTGCCTTTGAGACACACCCCCCCACACACACACACCTTCTGAAATTTACAAGATGTTTGTCATCAAGCACAGGAATAGCCGAAAATTCGCTTTTTTCTGCATCGTCTCCCTGACGACGCTCTTTCTCAGCTACACCTATCACGACCCTTCGCTGTACCTCTTAAAACTTGCCTTCAGACAGCCCAAGGGGCCGTGTGCCTGTACGACATGTATAACTCAGATGGATGATGACTGGTTTAGTGAGCACTTTAACCAGACCATATCACCACTGCTGTCAAGGAAGAATAGCCTGCTTTCAGAGGACACCTACAACTGGTGGCAGGTAAGAACCTCCCAGAGGTTTGCTCCCTGCAGACACCCTTCAGACTCCTTAAACATTCTCAGTGGATTTTTTTAAGGTGAATGTGTAACAGATTTCCTTCTGGCTCTACAGGGAAGTTGGCTCCCTTCCCAGAATTCAGTTTATTTATAATTGTAATATTGATTTTATTACCTTGAGGATTTTCTATCAACACTCACACTATTTTTCCTTATAACACCTCTAACAAAACCATTTAGTTGTGAAATGGTCCCTTTTTGATTAAGATTTTATGTTTAGATACATTTTAAAACTTTTTTTTTTAAGTTTCCTTTGTACACATAAATCAGGAGGGTGGGAAATCAAAGATGTGTGAATAATGAACGACCAGTTAACGTCGAAGGCGTATTATTGCCAGACCTAATGAAGATGGAAGAACTGGTGGCCTTGATTTGGGTATCTCAAAGTCACTTTCTTTGTATGACATCGACCCATATTCCCGTACATAAATCGAACTCCCTGGGCTGCTACCCAAAGTGTTTAAAATTCAGCTTCATTATATTAAGGCCTGAGATTCATTTTGGGGTGGAGGGTTCGGGGCCACCCCAGCTTTAAACTATGCTTTAACGGCACATGTCACGACTTCCATACCCAATCAGAGTAAGAGTTCCAATTATGGTTTGTCCTGCCACCATTTGTTTTTTTTTTTTTTCCTTTCAGTTATTATTTCACAAGGAGCGTTAATAGAGCACCAGATCGGGTCCGGTTCTGGGCTTTGCTGAAAGCAGACAGTGACTCACACGGTTCCCTGCACGGCATTATGTACTTGTATGGCTCATCCCTGCCAAAAAAAATTAACATAACAATTCATTAAAAGTAAATGAGATCAGGTCCTCTGGCATTGGGCTGAAGCCAGGCTGTTTCACCTGCATCTCCTAATAGTCAGGTGTCCTGCGTAGCGGGTAGATTTACCTCTAACTTCTATTGTCTCCTCTGCTTTCTTCTATTCAAGTGTTTTCCAGTCTGGTCCTTGAGGCCCCACAGACAGTGCACATTTTTGCTCCCTCCCAGCAAAAATGCACAGGCATGAATTCTTCTCATCAGAATAAAGGGAGCAAAAACGTGGACCAACTGTGGGTCCCCAAGGACCAGATTGGGACCTTGCTCTTTGCTCAGTCACGTTTCACAGTGGTACCACTCTATGCTTGATGTGCAGATGTGTCTCAAGAGGGACACTTTAATCTTTCTGAAAATGAACTGTACTACCAAGTCTTACAGGTCGCTGTGAGGGTCATTTCTGATGGCCAGGGGTGTGTCGACCTTTTAACCAGCCCATGAGGATGGGCAGTGATGGAGTAAACATGTTTGCAGCAGTACTTTTCAAAATTTGCATAATCACCTGCAAAGAAGGTTTGATTCCTGATTAAAATCAATACGGCCAATTACAGCTCACGTTTCCACACGACAAAACACAGCCAAATATTGTTTATCCAAAGTGTGGGAAATTACATGCTGTTCAAAATTTAATTAAATGAAGATGGAGGTATGCTATGGAGAGAGAAAATAGCCGTAGTCTATTACAGAGGCCTTTAAAAAGGCTCCCTTTGCTGATTTGTGTTGCCTTGGTAACCTACTTGTCATTAAATGAGTTTGACTAGAGGCAATCTTCAGTTTGACCCTTTTGTCTCCCCCTGCTGGCCATCATTAGTGGCTGCAAAGAGAGAAGGATCCAGCCAACTACAGTGATGTGGTGCAGAGGCTTTTTGAGGTCATTCCCGATGAGGAGTGGTATATCGACTCAGGACCCAGCCGGTGCAGGACCTGCGCAGTGGTAGGGAATTCTGGAAACCTCAAGGGATCGAGTTACGGAGCACGCATCGACTCACATGATTTTGTTATAAGGTGACTGGACTTTTTGCCTCGAATAAACTACACTTTTCATGTGAGCAGCAGTCATGTTGTTTTGAAATGTGCTGTCATGTCCCACAACAGTCTACTCTTCACTTACACGAAACACAACTCTACTTGATGAGTTAAACAGTCTCGCTGGGAATAGCTGTCAACAGAAAAACAACTGGGTACCTTTCCTTGTTTAGATATCAAAGGGAACAGCTAGTCTGAAACCATTGCACGTTTTGCTAAAAATGCTCTGCTACTATGTTTGTACATGTGCATGTATATATTGTTTTAGTTATGGAAGTAGCTAGAAATTCTGCTCAAATTCCCCTGACAAAATGTCACTATGACCCTGTAAACTTCAGGGCCCCCCGAATCCGCCCGGGCGTTCATTAACCCAATGACCCCCTGATTATACCCATAACTGTGGTATGCAATGGCAGCTCTTTTTTAGAGAACGTCCTCTTTAGAAAAGTCTGTTTCAGTCTAGACAGCAGTAGTAGGACATGAAGATGACCAGAAGGGAAGAAGAAACAACAAAATGCAGTACCGAATTGCAGGGAGGATTGAATGTATCAGACAAGCCCTGACCTCCAGGGGGTGCTGCTTGTTAGATTCTGGGTAAAACTGGAAGCTTATGTTGATCCCACATTACAATTTAAATTAATGTTAATTAACTCCTCACAAGTGTTCACATACACAGCCTTAATTGTTAGTTCTGGGCAGTTGTAGTTTACAGCAGGACTTTACAAATCTGGCCCTCGATTCCAAATCCAGGCCTTGTTTTCAGTTCTCCCAGGTAGTGAGTTTAATAATTACTGATTCTGGTTGGCCAGAGAATTCACACTTGACACACATTGGTAAAGGGAGACTGGGAAATCAGCAGGGCTCGAACCGTGAGGACTGTGACTTGGATAGCCCTGCTTTACAGTGTCTTTTGAAAGTCCACCCTACAAGGCAGAATGACTGACACGTTTTTGTTCCATAGAATGAATCACGCTCCTACATTGGGCTACGAAGACGATGTTGGGAGCAAAACCACTCATCACCTCATGTACCCTGAAAGTGCCAAACATTTGCGGAACAATACAAGCTTGGTGCTGGTCCCCTTTAAGACCCTGGACCTGGAGTGGATCATCAGTGCATTAACCACAGGTACCATCACCCAGTAAGTAACCCTTGATTAATCATCACAGTGAATATTGCAGTTCCTTACACAAATAGCACCTTTCCTTTTTTCTGAAGTGTAGTGGTGCAGTGGATAGCACTGTCTCCTCACACCTCTGGGGCCGGGGTTTGAGCCTCCACCACGGCTCCATGTGTGTGGGGTTTACATGTCATTGTGAGGTTTCACACCTTCGCATCTTACCTCAGGGACAACTGCTGGCTTACTCACAAGGAGGAACGCTTACTGACAACCAAATAGAATGACGTGTCAGATGCTAAGCAGTGACATAACTACCATATGATTCCTCAACCAGTTTCAATGAAAGATTTATACTGTATGACATCCTTCTTTGACCACTGGATAATTTTTATTGTGCTGAGTTACCAAGCAGAACAAAACCATTGTCAATCAATGCATTAACTGTCTGATAAATGGAATGAGTGGTTGAATAAATTCACAGTTTATAAGCGCGGGATTGTACTTGGACACCGCAAAGCCTCTTAATCTATTGGATATAAATGCAATTCATCATGTTAAAATATGCCTTGTAAGCTAATATTGTTCAAACTTAGATGCCATGTGACAGCTGGAAACATTCTATAGATAGAAGTAAGAGTGTTTCTGCCTGTATTGTGTTTGTGACATAGACAAAAAGTCTCTTACATTTAATGTAAAATTCATAAATTGTCCTTTTATATAAGTAGGTATTTGCATGCTCAATATTTATAAAGCTTTGATCCGCCCAATGTAAATTGTCACAAGGTTGCTAATAGTCACTTTTAGCAGTTTTAGTGTAAAAATAAATACTGGCACATGGTAGGACACAGTTTTGCAAAATAAATATATATTTTCAACAAGTATTAGTTCTGTTGTTGACAGGTGTTTGCTATGTTGCAGGACTTATGTACCTGTCAAATCCAGGATAAAAGCTAACAAGGATAAGGTAAGCTTTATGCAAGTACCCTGTTTTATTTCCCACTAGTGGGGAGTGACTAGAGGCACCTTAACTGAGATTAGTGTAATATAATTCAGGATTAATATCCTAACATTTGAATACACACCACACAGATCACAACTTGTCAAGGTATTAAAATATGGTACATGACAGGGTTTGGCAATTAGCTTCAACCACAGGCCAGTTTTTTCAACGACGCTCAATAAGGAGTCAGTATAGTTGTGCAGACAGAGAACGATATAGCTTTGTGCACCGCCTCTTCCGGGTGGGAATATAGCATATTAGTAAAATATGAAGTTACATTTGTTGTATATAAGCTATGTCTGACATAGGCATGGTGCCTTCAATATCACGCTTGACAAGCACTGTTCAAACTTATAAATGACCAGATAACATTTTTGCAGTTTTGGAGATAATGTGTATATTTTTTATTGTATTTTAATAGGAGGGATGATTTAGCATCCTTCAGCAAACTCCCACTACTCAGCAATTCTGTTCGTCGTACTGTTTTTCTGTATCTGCTCCTAGTCTTCAATTGCTATACTGCATCACTAAAGCAAAGATTGCATGTTTTTATGAAGAAAGACCTTCCTCATTGCAAATTTGTTTTCTTGTAAAATATACTCATTTGTGTCTGTTTCTTCTTAGGATACAAAATAAATCCCTGGTCTTTATTCAAGGCGGGATACAGATCACAGTGTATTTCCTATTATCTTATGATGAGGTTCAGAAGCCGTACCTATATATTTGTTCATGGCAGAAGATAATTTGTGAAACTGTGTCGCCGAGTGTATCTTAGGGGAAAAGTCATGGAAATCCCAACAGGGAAAAACATGTAACCACTTTAAGTCACATGTAAAAATGGATCACATTTTATTCTGATGAGAAGAATTCATGCCCGTGTAGTGACTTATGGTCCATGCACTTTTCATGCCTGTGCAGTGACTTATGGTCCGTACACCTTTCATACCTGTGCAGTGACTTAAGGTCCGTACACCTTTCATACCTGTGCAGTGACTTATGGTCCATGCACTTTTCATGACTGTGCAGTGACTTATGGTCCGTACACCTTTCATACCTGTGCAGTGACTTATGGTCCATGCACTTTTCATACCTGTGCAGTGACTTATGGTCCGTACACCTTTCATAACTGTGCAGTGACTTATGGTCCATGCACTTTTCATGCCTGTGCAGTGACTTATGGCCCGTGCACTTTTCATGCATGTGCAGAGACTTATGATCCGTACACCTTTCATGCCTGTGTAGTGACTTATGGTTCATACACCTTTCTTGCCTGTGCAGTGACTTATGGTCCATACACCTTTCATGCCTGTGCATTTCCATATACCTTTTTATTATCAAAGGTTCGTGGCATCCATATTACAGTAGTTAGTGATTGACATATTGCATATATTTTACCTTAAACATTTAACATCCCGTGTGTTCCATGGAAAAAGTTAGTCTTACTGTCATTGCGGTTTTTTTTACAGTGTGGCTAGTTCTTGGCTAATTAATTGTTTTGCCACAGCAACAAGAGATGTTTGCAAGAGCTAGACTTCCATGTTTACAAGCATAGACAGAGCACTTAGCATTCTCTCCATACATTTTACTTGACATTTTTAGTCTATGTGAAGAGCGTAGTTTTAAGTCATATATACACATATATACTATGTAATTATGATTCATCTCCTGCCGCATGGTTAGTCCTTGACTTAACATGACTTCTCCTAATTTCATGTTCTCACAATTTGCAGGTGTTGGTGTACAACCCCACCTTCTTCAAATATGTCTATGACAACTGGCTGGACAACCATGGAAGGTACCCCTCCACAGGCTTCCTTGCCTTAATGTTTGCCATTCACGTTTGTGATGAGGTAAGCTGTTTCTAGTCCAGGGCTCCCCAACTGACCAACACTATTAAAAATACAAATATAGTGGTACCTCGGTTCTCAAACTCAGTAGAACTCAAATTTCTTGAAAGTCGAATAAATCAGTTTGACCTAGTACTCAATTTGACTATCAGAAGTCAAACCGTGAACGCTGACCTAATATAAATTGTATACGCTAGGAAATGATTACAATGCAATTCTTATTTGAATGCTTTCTTCACAGACCGGACGATTCACCAAATAAAGCAGCATAACATTACAGTAGCTAACAATAAATAAACCACTAACTTACGTGTACTATTAGAGAATTTACGTAATTTATTTAAACTTTATTTTACCAGGTAAATTAGATGAAAACCAGTTCTCATTGCTTTACATGATATTCAGGAGAAATAGCAGATTACGCATCTGAACTGCGCGGGATACAAACGTCAAGCGTGTAACTAAACTTTTCAGCCAATAAGGGCAAAGGTGTGTCGTCACGGAGGCAGTTCCAATTTGTGCAGCCAGGTGAGAGGTTGCAGTGCATCTATCCGTAATGCATTGCGTCAGGATCAGAATGCGTTGCTTTTATAGTAAGCAAGTCAAATGCACCCACTGACCAGACTGGGTAAACAAACTGAAAAGCGGACTTAATACAGAGGACTAATGACAACAGCCAGAAACAGCTGATCACACGGGGATCCCACACAAGGTTAACGAGGGGGCGTGGCAAACGGAAGGCGTGGACGATCGGAGCAGGACAGGGGAAATGTTGAAAGATCTTTATCATTTTGGAAGCCATTAAGGAAAAAAATGCTCCTGTTCTTCAATTTGTATTTAAATGCTTAAAAAACATATTTAGGTGGAATTTGGGGGGGGGGGTGCTTTAATTGGTTTTCCATTATTTCTTATGGGACAAATTCGATCAGAACTCAAACTTTTTAGGATTCGATCCGGAGTCCGGAACAGATTAAGTTCGAGAACCAAGGTACCGCTGTAATTTTGTGATGGTATTATACTGACATCTAGTGGTCATATTGATATGACAAGTTTTTAAAAATCATATTACTTTGACATTGGAGTTGATTTTGCTTATGAGATTAAATATGGATGAACGGCTCCTGTCCAGGTGAGTGTCTATGGATTTGGAGCAGACATGAAAGGAAACTGGCACCACTACTGGGAAAACAACGCTGGAGCTGGAGCTTTCCGTCACACCGGGGTGCATGATGGGGATCACGAATACAACATTACCATGCTGCTGGCTGACAAAGACAAAATAAAAGTGTTTAAAGGAAGATGATGCCTTAACCATTTCAACATGTTTGTCTAAACAACATGGATCTACTGAGTGTGCTTCCAACATGGGAAGCATTGAATGATGATTGACAGGAGGCAATTCTACTCTTCTTGACCTAACTTTGTTCACATTCTAGGTTTATAATGCTTTTTTTATTGGAAAAAGAAAGCAACACTGCCTTATATCAAATGGCCCATGAGCAGAAGTGGAGTCGAATTTGAGCTAAAAATCTAAATGAGTGATTTGAGATTAAATGAGATTTAGTTGCTTATTGCAGCTAACAGCACCATAACACTGCATTTATCATCAGTAAGCTTGCAGCACCACCTTGTGGGCAGTAGAATGGGTTACATTTTCAAAATTATATGAAATTTATCAAATATATATCAAATGTTTTCTCCTAATGGTTGAGATATATATGACAGATATCACATTAACGATTGACAGGTACTTGGTTTCTTAAAAAAAAAAAAATCCCAATACAGTAGTACCTCAGTTCTCGAACTCACTAGAACTCAAATTTCTTGAATGTCGAACAAACCAGTTTCATTTAGAACTCGATCTGAATATCACAATTCGAACCATGAACGCTGACCTAATATAAATTGTATGCTCCAGGAAATGAGTCGTACTACAATGCGATTCTTACTTGAATGCCTTCTTCACAGACTGGACGATTAACCAAATAAAGCAGCGCAACATTACAGTAACTAACAAT
>JABFDZ020000050.1:20423337-20435412 GCA_019775955.2 Pollimyrus isidori
ATTTATTTAAACTTTATTTTACCAGGTAAATTAACTGAAAACCAGTTCTCACTGCTTTACGTGATATTCTGGAGAAAAAGTAGATTACACATCGGAACTGCCTGGGATACAAATATCATGCGTGTAACTAAACTCTTCAGCCAATAAGGGAAAAAGTGTGTCGTCACGGAGGCGGTTCCAGTTTGTGCAGCCAGGTGAAAGGTCACAATGCATCTAACCATAATGCATTGCGTCAGGATCAGAATGTGTTGCTTTAAGCGAGCGCTGTCAGCAAGTCAAACGCGCCCAATGATCGGACTGGGGAAACAAACTGAAACGCAGACTTAATACAGAGGACTAATAACAACAACCAGAAACAGCTGATCAAATGGCGATCCCACACGAGGTTAACGAGGGGGCGTGGCACAAAGAAGGAGTGAACGATCGGGGCAGGACAGGGGCAATGTTGGGACAATCTCTTTATCGTTTTGGAAGCTATTAAGAAAAAAATGCTCTTCTTGTTTTATCCTGCTCATTTTGTGTTTAAATGCTAAAAAAACATATTTAGGTGTGATTTTGGGGGGGGCTGGGAACCAATTAATTGGTTTTCCATTATTTCTTATGGGAAAAATTTGATCAGAACTCGAATTTTTTAGGATTCGATTCGGAGTCCGGAACGGATTAAGTTCGAGAACCAAGGTACCACTGTATTCCATTGATGTGGAAAGACTCATCAACACAACTCTCATTTCGGTTTAAGAAGTGTAAAGAGCTGCAGACACCTCAACCCAGTACTGCTTACTTAGTTCCACCCACAACGTGATAGGGCCCAGATGATAGTAGATTACCTAGTAGAGCTATTGAGAGAAAGAAAAACTCAGCCTACTTACACACCCAATTTAATTTAAATCATTTTTGTTCCCCCAACCTGCTCAAAACAGACATCCAATGCAGCATAGTCTAGACGGAAATCAAACCCCTTACTGTGTGATTACCTTGATTTTAATTATGTGTGCCACTGGAGAAACACTAATGACCAAAATGACGATACATGAAACCTTTTCTGTTTTTGCTGACCCAGTACATGGTTCTCTGTTCAAAAAAGTGCTAAAAGCATGCCCCAAAGCAAACCAAGAGCATCATCTAGTTGGGTCAGAAAATACAGCAAATGGTTCACGAAGAGTCGTTTTGGCCAACACTATGAAACACTGTGACTGCTTACATTCTATAACATAGTGTAACAGCTTGTTGTTATACGACATTTAACAAAGGGTTTGCTGAGGAATCATTATGTTTTTTTTTCACCACCAAATTCGAAAGCACACTACCACTGCCTAAGAACTTCATCTGCACTTTATAAAAAATGCAAATGTACAACCAATGGCTTTTGTATGACTTTTACTAAGGGTAGATATAGCGCACCTGTGTACCTATAACTTTCTGTACTCAACAAATGGGGTATTGTCCAAATCAAATTCTGACAGTAATATTGCATGATTTGCTTGGAAAGAAGTATATGGAAAGTCTTTTTTGTAATTTCAAGGGGTAATTTGTTTTTATTTGTATTTAATGTTATGGGACATTGGGATGTACCTTATATGAAGTGCCTTACAGTTTTGATTGTGTAATAGTTGTACTTATCTGTGTACAGAAGGGACCAGGGTCATGTGCCTTTTCAAACTTAATTTTTCAGTTTTTAAAGGCTTTGATTTCATTTATCGGATACGCAAGGGGCTAAATATTCAAATCCAGCTTCAGTTTAATTTCTTTTGGATGGTTCAAAACTTGCATTTAGAACATGCTGGGGTCGGTGCAATACTACACAATGGGTGTAAATTTTGTTTGTTTGAATGTATACTGCTCCCACTTTGCGGAAGTAACATAAAGATTTTTAATGGATCCCCAGTGTACAGAAAAGACTAATTCAAAGCTGATGTTTAATATACAGCAATCAGCCATTAAAACCACCTGCCTAATATTGTGTAGGTCCCTCTTGTGCTCCCAAGTCAGCTTGGCCCCCTTGAGGCAGGGACTCCACAGGACCTCTTAAGGTGTCTTTCGCTATGTGGCACAAAGACGTCAGCTACAGATTCTTTAAATCCTGCGATTTGCAAGGTGGGGCCTCCATGGGTCGGACTAGTTTGTCCAGTGTATCGCACAGATGTTTCCCCGGATTGACATCTGTGGAATTTGGAGGCCAAGTCAACACCTAGAACTCTTCATGTTCCCCAACCAATTCCTGGACAATTTTTAGTGTGACAGGGCACACTGTCCTGCTGAGAGAGGCCACTGTTATTGGGGAATACCACTGCCATGAAAGGCTGCACTTGGTCTGTAATAACGTTTAGGTACGTGGTACGTGTCAAAGTAACATCCCCTTGAATTCCAGGACCAAGAGTTCCCAACAGAATATTGCCAAAATCATCACACTGCCACCACCGGCTTGCCTTCTTCCCAAATATTACACACACACCCACGTTTTTCCTTTTTCCGACTTCAAGAACTCACTGTTCACTGGCCCAATATATAATGTTACCCTTGACAGGTGTCATTATAATGGGATAACCAATGTTCATCCATCAGTGGTTTTAATGTTACGGCTGATTGGTGTATATTTTCAGTGGTTTGCCATTTAATGAACGCAATGTGACATGAAATGTTCAGTAATAAGAAATCCCAAGCACTGCGTAAATATCGAAGAAAAATCTGAAGAGAAGAACTGTGTCATTTCATATTCATGTAAGATTTTACATTCCTGATATATGTAGATCCATCTCAAACTGTCACAAATCATTTTTGTATTTATTTTGCTATAAATTTGTTCCTTTTTTCTCTCTCCAAACTGATAACCCTCGAATAAACATGAATCAATACTCCAAATGTTATACAATAAAAAGTATTAAATGTGGGATAAAAGAAAATAATATTAATCTTTATGTTAAAGTCACCGTGTGGTAGTTATTGTATGTAGTTTTTGTTTTTCTAATAATTTTCTATGTCTTTAATATAATTTATATATTTAAGTTAAAAATGAAATTATGAATGCATGGATTCTACACAATCAGTACAATTGTACAGTAGAGACATTAAAATAGACCTAAGGAAGCTTCATAAATTTCTTTTTTTAGAACATTATTGTCTGATTGATGATATTTAGTGGGTCGTTTGATTAAAGTTCACTTTCAGAAAAGGTTTTCCCTTTGTGTTTTGTGTGTGTGTACTGCCTGCCAGCACTACTCGGAAGGATATCTTTCCCTAAGGGATCAGAAATAAGGACAATAAAACCCTTTGGGTGGACTGGCCAGACTAATTTTATAGGCCAGTAGTACAAGGTTGAGGAAGACATAAGACAATAACTAGTCTAAAGTTAAGAATGGCAAATTATAAGATATGGCTTCACAAAACACAGCACTTACCCACTTGTTATAAGCAAAACTAACAATAGTTGCTGACAAATGCTTCATTTTGGTGGCACTATACAGTTCACAAAATCACTTTTTTTTCTCAAGTTAGACTCACTGGGCAAGAGTTTTATCACAAGAAGCACTGAAATCCAAGCTGAAATCAGAAGTGGCAGGTGAATGCTAAAAAATGAGAAGACAATCAAATTACTGCCTCATGTTACTATATAAATTCCCTAATTATCGAAACTTTTTTGTGGTAAAAAAAAATTAAGCATTTTATTCTTCCAGTATGTTGTTGGATGGAGTCTAACGTCCCACACCAGATGGAGCCTAAGGTCTCGCACCAGATGGAGCCTAAGGTCTCGCACCAGATGGAGCCTAAGGTCCCGCACCAGATGGAGCCTAAGGTCCCGCACCAGATGGATCCTAAGGTCCCGCACCAGATGGAGCCTAAGGTCCCGCACCAGATGGAGCCTAAGGTCTCGCACCAGATGGAGCCTAAGGTCCCGCACCAGATGGAGCCTAAGGTCCCACATCCGATGTAGTCTAAGGTCCCGCACCAGATGGAGCCTAGGGTCCTGCTTCAGTAGGCTACAGAACAATTTCTTTCATGACCACCATCACCATTCTGAACTCTCAACCCTTAGCAGACAATAACTGACCATTCCATATATCTGCAACTTGCCGTACATTTCACCAGTTGACATATATCTATTCTGTATGCAAGTATTTAATATACCTAGATTTATTCACTTATCATGTATCTATTCAACTGGATAATTAGTACATATACTGTACCTGTATACTTTCCCTTGTATGTACTACTGCCTATAAATTGAATTCCAAATATATACACACATACACTATATTGCCAAAAGTTTTAGGACACCTGCCTTTCACACATCAATTTTAATGACATTCCACTACTAATACACTGAATTAGCACTTCTGGTATTATACTTCGAGCTCTTTCCTTTATAAAAATAATACCTGCACTTTCCAAAGAGTTTGATTGCTATTCATGGATTTGGTTTATCAAGCTAGTATCAGGAAAAAATCATTGTAGTATCTTAAAGCACTTATGTAAGTCGCTCTGGCTAAGGGCGTCTGCCAAATGCTGTAAATGTAAATACACAGGCTTTAATATGAAGTTGGGCCACCGTTTGCAGCTATAACAGATTCAGGAAGGCCGTCCACAAGGTTTAGGAGGCTGTTTGTGAGAATTTTTGACCATTCTTCCAGGAGAGAATTTGTCAGGTCAGGCAGTGATGTTGGCCATGAAGGCCTGGCTCTGCACTAATTCATCCCAAAGGTGTACTATCAGGTTGGGTTACGGTTCTATGCAGCCCAGTCAAGTTCCTCCACACCAGACTCGTTTATCCATGTACTTATAGAGTGTTCTTTGTACATGAAATTGTCCAAAATGGCTTTGAATGCTGCAGCATTAAGAATTCCTTTCACTGGAGCTAAGGGGCCAAGCCCAACCCCTGAGAAACAGCCCCACACCATAATTCCCCCTCCAACAAACTTGCAGTCAGGCAAGTACCATTCTTGTGGCAACCAGCAAACCCAGACTCATGTATCCGCGAGAGGAAAAAGACAGGAGGCAGTTTCCTAGCCCATATAAACTAAATGTATAGCAAGTGCTCAGTACTATTCCAAAAAGTCGATTGTCTGTGTGTATGTGTGAACATGCAACATATGACATCAAGGGCTCATGCAATAAATTAATATAAATCAAAATATGTGCAAATGCGTTAAATAAAAAAATACATGGTAACATACACTAAATGGTACAATAGAATAAATATTGGCAGTTTCACGTTTGAGGAAATAATTGTATAAGGCCGCAACTAAATCTAAGCAGGGACGGACGGGCGCCAGCAGGGATGGGCGATCCAATCAAGACCGATAGAGGAGGCAGGGAGACCCCGATTTATCCTGAGCCTTCCTCAAGGACAAGGACGAGCCGCCTATCTATAGCGAACGCTAAACATGTGGTTGCCACGTACGGCGAAGGTGCCGAGAACGGGGGGTGCCCAAAAGGGCTATAAGAAGGACAGAACCGATACATATGGTTGAGCTTCTTCTTGTACATGCTGAATGTATTTCAGATTGCCGCTCCCGGATTATAATCTGCAGAAAATAAACCCATGATTTGCAACTACTACTCCTCGTCCCAGATGTGAATCCTTTCTCATCAATGGACCCGGCGGAGTACAACTCCAACACGTTTCAATATTGTCCACCACATAAAACAAATAATCCGTTGACAGCTTCACGCCTTGACAGAAACTTGTCCCAGCAGCCTTGTGTTGACGTCCCACAGTACGTATTAACGCACCGCCTAAGTGACGAACCTTCTTTTTTGTTGTTGTTGTTTTTCTTTGTCCAGTCGGCGTTTTCTACCTCCAGCTTTAGGTCTCACTGGCTCATCGATGCCATCAAAAGGGTTTAAAGCACTCATTTTGAAGAGGACACTAAACAAGATCGCAACAAAACTATAGCCTCAGAGCGCCACCAAGTTCGATTAAGTCGCACGCTCACCGAATTCTGATTGGTCGAGAGTATATATCGCTTTTTGACAAAAAATAGGTACGGCGCTTATTGCGGTTTGGAAAGGAACGGCATCTTGCAGTGCATCTTAAACAAGGAAATATAGCGATTTGGCATTAAATGTTGATAGAGCAGTGAATAGGGTCAGCGCACAGCAAAATGGCATGACAAACTGATTTAAAAAAATTGGCGTTTATCGCGTTTTGGAAAAGAACTCTTCAAATGCAACACTGCCCATACATAAAATTAGGTTAACAAATACGTAGCCTATACGTTAAGACCCACATCTGCGAATGTTGAAATGTGTGCCGGGGTAATAAATATTTACATTACGATTTACTTTTACGCTCATGACACATCGACCAACCAGTCTGTGTCGCATTTCGTTTGCTCCTCATCCTCACCCCTGCTTGTGCGCAGCTGCGTGGGATCGGGAAGTAAGCGCAGCAAACGTTTCCGTGTAAAGGCAGCCAGGGGCACTGACATGTCGGATTTCACGATCCAGCATTAATTCGGGTAAAAATAAAACCTGCAACGTCAGAACAAATTTCTTTGCTATGCATTGTCTGTGCTGCCTAAGATCATATTTATATCTGCTCATCAGCTCAAGCAATAAGTCTTGCACTAATAATATTATTGCTTTTGGCTGCCTGTAATGATCGCCTGCTGGTTTCACTTTTCTTTTCGTGACTTTTCAGACTTCACTAACAGCGTAATTAGGATTTTGTCACTTTTATTAATGTTATTGTACTTCACGTAAATAGTCGTGTGTTATTGATGGTACAGCATATTGCACTGGGTAATTTCTGAAGTATTAAATAGTCCGGTTAGGGCGGCGCTGCCTGAGTAGAACTTAAGCTGTTTTGCTTCAACAGAACAAAAATGACTGAAATAGTGTATTTAACCACCGTAACATTTATTATTATAATTTATTATTACTATTTTAAATAATGTTTGCGAATCTACATCGATCTCATTGTTTTTTTTCTTTCTGTTTCGTTTTAGTATGTCTGACATCACGTTGGAGAACACTTTGGAGGTGTCCGGTATTCCTGAAAACTTTACGGATGAGTTTTTGACTTTATATTTCGAAAATAAAAGACGGTCAGGAGGAGGACCGCTTGTTTCTGTCCAAAGGAATGGCAGTTGTGCTGTCCTCGTATTTGAAGAATCAGAAGGTAAATATAAATCTGGCAAATGTTTAATTTCAAATCACTATTTGATAACATGCCATATTCATGTACCTTATAAGTATTTCACAGCACAGACTGCTTAAATATTGTTTTACATATATGGATATATCTGTTCTCAGCCGCTGAAAGGGTTTTGGCTAAAGGAAGCCATACTGTGCAGAATACTACACTCTCTGTGGGGAAGAAAGCGCCACATGACCCCAAAAAACTACTACTCCGGGGGATAAACCCTACTACCAACTTAGAAATGGTGCAGTTGTATGTGGAAAATGTGGCAAACGTAGACTCCGACGAATACTCTGTAATTCGTTCTGTCAAAGGAGACCTGGCGCTCTTTACCTTCCAAAATCCACAAGGTTTGTGTGTGTGTGTGTGTGTGTACTATGTGTGTACTAATATGTAATATATGTTGTGTGTGTATTTGCTTGTATATAAAATTATGCAATTGTGATAGATTGATACGGTCATTTTATGTGAATGGTCAGTAAAAAACTAACTGAAACTAATTGTTGCTGGTGAATTATATTTGACAGTATAATTAATTTTTCGCTCTTCATATATATTTGGGCAGATTTTCAAAATGTTTCTGTGAAAATTAAAACGAAGACTTTGGATGGTGCCACCATTCATGCTGAACAAGTACATCAGACAAGCTCCATTTTGGTGCAAAACCTGCCTCCCAGTGTCTCAGATGATCTTCTCAAGCTTTATTTTGAAAGCAAGCGTGGTGGTGAGACAGAAGTGAAGGAAGTTCTCATGATACAAGATGGAATGGCCAAACTGTCTTTTGAAGACTTAAACGGTAAGATATTTGTTGTAGGGCGCAATGTATTATAATGCTTAATTAATTAAAAATTTGAATGAAATTCTGGTATAAAGATAAATATTATGTTAATACAATATAGCTATAAACTATTTTATAATATATATAAAATATATATTAATATTTTATAAATATTAATAAGAAAAATACTTTTTGTCAGGTGTGGAACGGGTCCTTGGGAAATCCCACAAACTGGAAGAACAGGTCTTGAAAATTCAACCTTACTTTGATTTTCTACAGACTGAAGAAACCCCACCGACTCGCAGTGTTACACAAACGCAAAACACACTTCTTGACTCGGCACAAAGTATCAGTCTTGGGCCACCAGAAAACGACATAGAAAAACAAACCCAGACCAGTCCTGTCACAGATACACATGCCTGCTTGGCTATTCCTGAACAAGGACTGGTTGAGGAGATAAAGGATACTGTAGTTGACACATTCTTTACTGGTATTACACTCCCTGACCCACTGAAACTCAGCCTATTTAAAACAAGTGACTACCTCAAAGACCTTCAAAACTCACATCATGATTATGCGATTAGCATTGTGGACAATGTGGTGGAAATTGCTGGGCCGAACAAGCTGGGAACGGAGCAGCTGAAGGGCAAAATCCTGGAGTTTTTCGCTGGCTTTGCTCAGGCCTGCGTGACTCTCGAAAAGACAAAGGCAATGTTTCTCTCAAGAGAAGAAGTCAAGGATACAATTCTGAAAAATCTAAGACAACTGGGTCTAGCATGCATATTCAGTGTGACAGACTGCACGGTGGTGGTCTTGGCACTGTCTCTGGGTATGGTGGAGGAAGCCTGTGACATTATAAAGTCTTCAGTTTTTGAGTTTAGCATATCGGTCTCTTCGTACATCGAGTGCATGTTGTACTCGAAGGAGTGGCCAACGTTCATAAATTCCCTAGAGCTCTGTTCGGTGACGGTTTCTGAAAAGGGCGATAAAATTGACGTTTTGACAGTCAAAGGTATGGAGGATGAGAAGAGGAGTAAAATTCTTGAGTTTCTCAGTACGCCGATTCAGACTGAGGTTGTGATCCCTATGGAACCCGGCAGGCTACGATACATTCAAACCTACTATGACCAGATTCTGGCTGACATGGACCAGGTCTCAATCTTACCCTTGGAATCAAAGGATGTCTCAGGATTTAGAGTATGTATATTTTGCTTTGATTTTGTTATTACTTTATGACATTGTAATTTGTGGGTTTGAAGTTGCATGTGAAAGCGAGATGTATTTTTTCAGTTCTGCTTCAAATTGCTCCATATTTCTTGAAGTTACAGCATTCGGTTTCATTTGTCAGATACATGGGAACTTCACGGCCTGCCAGGCAGCAGAAGATCTCCTGTGTAGCATCATGACCTCTATTCAGACCAAGACTATCACGTTAAACCAGCCTGGAGTGGCTCGCTTCCTGGTCTGTGGGGAAGGAGTTCCAATCCTGAAGGAAATGGAGCAGAAATTTGAGGTCCACATCAGCTTGGAGAAGGTTCACTGGGAGCCCTTGGAAAATGAGGTGACTCAGAGCTCCTTCCAATTTCAGCAACTGCTTATGGAATATGGTTTGGTACCTGCAACCTGTGGCACGAGTAACAAGAGAGGTTATACCCATGGGTCCACAAGGACAGTACTGGTGCTTACAGCCCTTAGTTAGTTTGTGTATTTAAATTTACATTTTTTAAACATGTATTATTGGCTATGTTAAGTGACCTTGGGTGTTTTGAAAGGCGCTGAAAATAAAATGTACTACTACTACTTAGTTGCTAATACTGCATGATTTACTATGCTTTATGTAGTTTGGTGATTTGAAAGCAAGAGCATCCCTTAAGGATTTGTTTGTTTATATATTTATTTTATTCTATTTTATATTTTATGTTGGGTTTCCTAAGGCCCTATTGAGCAAGTGTATATGGAAAATGTGTGGATAGATTTTATACCTTGTGAGAATACTTCTACAATGCCATAAGAGCACACACGGCATATGATGCTCTTCTGCACGTTAAACAACCGTGCGCTCTTATTGCAGAGCCGCATGCACTTTTGCACGTTGTATGTTTTTGCATATTGATACTTGTGTTTTGATTGTTAACTCGTGTTATACTGCGGCTGCTTTGAGAGGCTCTGCGCACGAGCATTTCCCTCCCATGAGCCGTACCTGTGTACATGACAATAAAAGTGATTTGATTTGATTTAATTCTTCTTTGTTCTGCTGCAGGATATTTTGGAATCGGCATGGAAAATGACGTCGCAACAAAACTTCCCTAGAAGTTTCATAAATCAGGCTGATGCTCCTGTTAATGGCATTAAGGGTGCTGAAGGAGGTTTGTTAATATGGACACTTATAAGCCCATTAACTCTTTAAATATTAATAAAAACATTACTGCCAGCTGGTTTCCTTTTACACAGGTTTTCTGTTTTTTTCACTTGCTATAAATGCAGTTATTTGGAAGGTGATGCATTTGCCCAAATAATTTATTTGAAGGTATTTTACTGTCTAACGTCTTCCCCAGCCCAGTCTCAGGGACCCACAGACAATCCCAGCTATTGGTATCAAAAACATCAACGACTCTGCAGAGGACTGGTTTGACAAACACCGGTCTAAAGTAAATTCTGTTTAATGTCCTTGTTTAGGTATTATAGAAGAGGCTAAAAAGCTTGTCTCCATTATCCATATGGATTCAGGCTTCACAGATCAGGACAGCGCAGAGGAATGTAATGCTATGACAAATACTGAAGACCAGGCAGAAGATGATGTAAGTGTAGAAGACACGTTGCAGGCCACGATAGGAGGAGACGACGATACAGCGTTGGGTCATACTGCCCCGCTTTCTCTGGAAAGTTACCATGACCTTGAGGATGATGCTAACCTCTGTCTGGCAATACAACTCTCCATGGAAAACGGCACTGGACAGGCAGAAGCTGAAGATGATGAACTGCAAAAGGTCTTAGAGCTTTCCAGGAGGGAACAGGGTCCCACTGCAGATTTTCAACTGGAAAGAGCCATCTCCATGTCCCTTCAGGATGCCATTATGGCTGCAAACAATGCAGAGATTTTGGTGTTTGCACGCTACGGTCATGATCTTATTAGGGTAGACATTGCCCTTGGAAAGAAGGTTGACGTGCGGCAGTGCGAGGAAAAAGTCGAGGACAAGTGCTTTAAGAAACTGTGCGAACATCAGAGGAGATGTATAGACGTGCTAAGACGAAAGCACGCAGTCGATATCCATATTCAAGGGACTACTGCCATGATCTCGGGATTCAGGGAATACGTCCAGAGTGCAGCTTCAGAGCTGAAGCAGGTGCTGAAGTGCATTTCAAACATGCCATCTGACTCAGAGGTCCTGCGCACCGTGCAGTGGGTGTGGCATGATGCCCAGTCGGTGCCGTACCCTGCCAACGCCAATATTTTCATAGAGAATTCCTGGCAAATGAAGCTAAAAAAGATTGATATCATATTTGATAATGAGCCTTACATGATAAATTTTGAAACGATGCAGGAATATAGCGTTGGCTCAGGAAAATCAGTTCCAATCAGAAGAAAAATCCTCACACCAGGAGATATGACTATACCAGGTAAAACTGCTGGCAAGGAAATATTTCTGAAGAGCTGTATGTCATTACAGTAAATATATGATTTCTTGATTTGATTGTAGATATATTTTCAGAATTTATGTTTTTTTTCCATTTTAGTTAATTTATGTGCTGCGACATTGAAAAGTATTATCCTTGGGTCCTATTTTCACATTTGTCTATGTATATATTCATTTTTTTGCTCAGAGGAAGAATACAGTCTTCTTTCAAATATGTCTGAAGCATCCAGAGTTGACGAGAACTCCAGTGAATTCTCCGACATTGTCAAAAGTTTTTATGAAACCATCAGGGAATACCACAACAAGATCAAAATTATAAAGGTGAGGATTCATTTGCATGCCCGTTACAGAAAATGTGTGTGCCAATTTCCAGGATAGGTTCTGGACCCAAGTTTAGGTCTCTGCAGGCTGGAGCACTGGGTGTGTTGAGAACTGGGCGTCTCAAATGGTTTGTGGGCGTGCTGAAAGGTTGGTGTGTCAAAGTTTGTGGGCGTGTTATGAAGGTGCCTTAAAAGGTTTGTGGG
>JABFDZ020000050.1:20444167-20468557 GCA_019775955.2 Pollimyrus isidori
ACCCCACATAATACTGTTTTGGTATACTACGGTTTGGTATACTGCGGTTTGGTATACTACGGTTTGGTATACTACGGATTGGTATACTACGGATTGGTATACTACGGATTGGTATACCTCAGTGCAATATGCACTGAAGTTGCGGTCAAGAAGAAGCAGCCACGTCATCTTTTAAATGAGGAGATCTTGTGCCTCATTGATATTTTAGCCATACTACTAAACTGCTTAAATTGTGGGTGTAAATGAATGTCCATGTGCCGCCCGCCATCTGAAGCCCTCGTGATTATTGCGGACGTGCGATATAATATCGATACCATGCCCTGTCCTACTGGAATGTCTCTTCATCTCATTCGTCGTACCTTCGTCTCATGCTGCATGCCGTGGCGGTCTCTCTTACCAAGACATCATCTGTCGTCTTGCAGGTGTGCAGGAGGAAGTGAAGATCACTCTGGACTGTTCCCAGGCAGCGTTTATTGCCTCTGATAAGATGGTTATTTCCTTGAAAGGGGGTGAAATGTAAGGATCCGCCGCCTCCGTGTCCCCGTAGCCTCTGTTCCCGTGTTAACCGGCCCCCGTCTCTCTCTACAGATACGTACTCACGCTAATCACGGACGGGATGAGGAGCGTGAGAGCGTTTCACTTCGACAAGGCCGCTGCCAGCGTGTTGACCACCTGTGTGAGTTACCGATAAGTCAGTCGATTGGTGTCGCGTCTGCCTGTCTTGGGCCGTGGCTCGGCCGTGCGGGAGGCCCCTGAAGCAGTTGGGAGGAACCCGTCACACGGCCTGCTCTTTGCCCGCAGATGATGACTATGGAGCCGGGATACCTCTTCCTCGGCTCCCGTCTGGGAAACTCCCTGGTCCTGAAGTACACGGAAAAACTGCAGGAGACGCCGATGGAGGAGAGCAGGGAGAAGGAGAAGCAGGTACGGGTTTGACGTCACGGTGACACACGCGTACACATGTACGTCGGTAGCCTGTCTGGCTCCCCCTTAAAATTGTCATATGGTATCTTCCTGCTACGGTGCTACGGTCAGAAAGGCCAAGCTTGTTAGCGCAAGTTTTCCCACTAAAATGTTGCATTTATAAACAGTGCTTAGCATACAAAACTTTCCTGTACCGGTCACAACTACAATAGTAATGTTTTTGGGGAAAAAACACCATCTTATATTTGGGCCAATGCAGTAATAGGAATCGGCTCCTCTGTAATCTTAATTATTTCCTTTCAAACATCAGGAGGAACCACCCAACAAAAAGAAAAGAGTCGATTCTACAGCCAACTGGACAGGTCAGTAGAGTAATGGTCCTGCTCTTCACCCTTAGGAACAGTGTGTGGCCCTGCATGTTAGGACTCTTGAAAGGTCATTGGTTCAAATCCCATGCCTGGGAGAGCGATGTCATCATTGGGTCCTTGTGCAAGGCCCTTAATCCCAGTTGCTCCAGGGACAGTGGCTGACCCTGATCTCTTCATTTCCACCCGTGTGCTGTTTTGGACAGAAGTCTTTGCTAAATAAATAATATTATACAGCAGTTCCGACCAAGAAAACGAATTGGGCAAGAGGCATTTTATGAGTGCAGCTATCAGGGTATTGAATTTTATCAGCCGTATCGCTCCGCTTCACTGATGTATCTAAAAATCGTTACACGAGTCTCATTTCCACCATGATGGATTTTAATGTTTTTATAAGCTGCTGAACCGAAAAAAGTTTCCGGAGTGTGACTCACATTCTGTCTCTACTGCCCTATTATTCAAGTCCCGGTGCTCGAGGTCCGAGCCCTGCTGGTTTTCCAGCTTTCCTTCACCTGTCAGTCAGGTGTGAAGCCTCTGACCAATCAGAATCAGTAATTATTAAACTAACTGCCTGGGAGAATTGAAAACAAGGCCTGGATTTGGAATCAAGGTCCAGATCTGAAGATCCCTACCCTACTGCCTGTATCCACGTTTATCTGCTTAAATGCCCCCGTCCGTCTGTGCGTGTTTATTCTTTACTCCTGCTTGTCGTTTATCCACCGTCCTTTTCAGAGATTTGTGCAATAAGTCGTGTACTTTGCTGTCCACCTCATGATCATAAAACCAGCATCGGTTGTTTCTGAATTTTCTGGGTATGTGGGTGGTTCGTACGCGATAAGCCTATCCTACTTTCAGTGCCTTTTTTCAAGTAAATGTTTAAACAAATAAACAAAATATGCTGCATCTTATTACTGTTACCTTAACGCTACTCGATGAACTGTCGTATAAAAGCAATAACATACTCGAAGTCGTGTGGTTGTACTCCAGTATATCTTGGCTGTGATTGTCTTCAGCACTAGGCCTTGTGAGTTATTGGGGTACAAGCACACTCCTCCTCTGTTACTCCTTAAGTATGCTGAACTGGAGCGTGACCGTGGCCGCCATGTTTCACGCCCGCTCGTGCCGCAGGGGGGAACGCGCCGCTTCTGGACGAAGTGGACGAGATCGAGGTGTACGGCAGCGAGGCCCAGTCAGGCACCCAGCTGGCGACCTACACCTTTGAGGTATCACGCCTGCGCCTCCCCTTCCGCCGTTTTACAAGCTGGTCTCCCGTAGGCTGACCGCGGCGGTAAGACGCTTCTCTCCCACGCTGGTGTACAGGTGTGTGACAGCATCTTGAACATCGGCCCCTGTGCCAGCGCCTCCATGGGGGAGCCGGCCTTCCTGTCGGAGGAGGTAACGATAACTATCCTCCGTCGTAAAACTGCGTTACTGCGACTGGCATCTCTGTAACAGCGCATTATGTAATACCCCCGCATTATGTAATACCCCCGCATTGTGTAATACCCCCGCATTATGTAATCCCCCCGCATTATGTGAATGAAGATATCCATTTTCGTCATTTATTACGCAATGCAGCGTATTGTTGCATTTTAATCATAAAAAATACGACATGCATATTTAGTGAGAACCACTGAAAAATGTAATAAATGGCTACAAAAAGCGGGGAAATGTATGACATTGTTTCTAAGCTGTCTGTAACAAAATGCAGCAGATTATTGCAAAAAGCGGGCACTATCACATAATGAAGGGAAAATTGGTTACATTTTGTGGAGTTGTCCCATGAGGCGCTGTTATTACGTGATGCTTTGTCTGAAGCCCCTCCGGGGGCATGATGTCTGTGACGTGGCTGTTCTGTTTCTCCTCAGTTCCAGAGTAACCCGGAGCCAGACCTGGAGGTTGTAGTTTGCTCAGGTTATGGAAAGAACGGCGCCCTCTCCGTGCTGCAGGTAGAACCTGTCCGAGTCTGACCTGCCCAGAAGCGTCTGTAACCTCCTGTCATTCCCCTTAGAGCAACTTTAGGTAGTCACACAGGGGTGCTGCGTGCTTGTTAGCTCGCAGACGCTGAGATTTACTGTTTTGGTATCAGAATTTTGGTGCGAAAGAATTGATTTTTCCGAACCCTCCGTATGATTGAAGAGTTGTGGTCGTTACCGCATAAGTTTGGTACCCAGCCCTATATGTGTGTGTGTGTGTGTGTGTGTGTGTGTGTGTGTGCGTGTGCGTGTGCCCACATAGCCGACGACGGCCACAGCGCTGTGCTGTTCCACCCCTGTGACAGTGAGGCCAGTCTGCCACAGGGCCCCACAGCGCTGTGACAGCGATTTCGGGGTTTACCAGGGCTGCCTCAGAGATTCATGGAGTAGCCTGGAAACACCCGCGGCACAGGGGGTGTTGGTGCTGGTACCCAAGTGAGCGAGTGTTGCTGTGGGGTGGGGGGGGGGCGGGTGTGAGGCTGCTGCTTTAAAACACCCCGGGCTTTTACCTCCCTGTGACCGCGGCTCTGTTCCAGAGGAGCATCCGACCGCAAGTGGTCACCACTTTTGAGCTCCCGGGCTGCCATGACATGTGGACGGTCATCTCCTCTGAGAAGAAGGAGGCGGAGGTGAGATCCCTCGCTGCCACCCCTCCCTCTTCAGTGCGATGGGATAACTTCCAGACAGGAAGCGCCTGAATGACTGTTGATGCTCGTAAACATTCACAGACTTCCCTTCTTAGATATGACAGCGGTCTTACAAGATAGTCTATGCTCTGATGGGCCTGATGTCAGGAAGATTTAATGTCCATTTTGCACAGACGCTGTTGTCCAGTGATGAGCGTTTTGTGAAAGTGGGGTCAGGCACCCAGGGGCAATTGGGAGTTAAAGGCCTCGCTCCGGGGCACTAATGATAAAAACCTGTCTGTGCACCCTGGGAGTCGAACTGGCAACCTTCCAGGCACATCACAGGCACAGCATCCTAACTGACTTAGCCAAACACTGCCACATGGAGCAGTACGATGTCGGGGCAGTGCCTCTGTGGCCATTGTGCGCACTGTGAGATCGGGCACTTGCATTAGGTAGGATTATGAGTGTTGGGTTTTGGATTGGGCCTGGCCGGCTTTCCTGGCCAGCTTCCGTCACAGTACCGAACAGATTGAACATGCGAGCTGCTCCTAATAGGTACCACCTGAGGAGGAGGGTGAGCCCTCCACAGAAGCCCCGCCCGAGCCCACTGATGACAACAGGAAACACGGCTTCCTGATCCTCAGCAGAGATGACTCCACCATGGTACTCGCCTCCCATACCTGTAGATATAGGGTTTGTGGGAGCTCTGTGGCATTTTGGTTACTGGCGACTCTACATTCTATTCAGCTATTCATTGCTATTTTTTAAACGTGATTATTGCTTGGTTTTGGTCTCTTCCATAGAAATCCCAGAATCGGCTCCCTTAATGTTTGCATTTCTGGACCTCATTTCTCCCATATCTTGCGTTCTGTGCAGATCCTGCAGACAGGACAGGAGATCATGGAGCTCGACACCAGTGGGTTTGCGACTCAGGGCCCCACCGTGTTCGCCGGCAACATCGGTGACAATAAGTACATCATCCAGGTGTCGCCTATGGGCCTCCGGCTTCTGGAAGGAGGTAGCCACCCTTCTCCGCCTCCCCCTGCCAGCTCCACCCCACATGCGGTGATGATAAGCTCATGGTCTTCTCCGTTCCATATCTCCTCAAGTCACGCAGTTGCACTTCGTCCCAGTGGATCTGGGCTCGCCCATCGTGCAGTGTGCGGTCGCGGACCCCTACGTGGTCATCATGACCGCCGAGGGGGTGGTGACCATGTTCGTGCTCAAGAACGACTCCTACATGGGCAAGACGCACCGGCTGGCTCTGCAGAAGCCCCAGCTGCACACCGTGAGTGACCGCGCTCGCCATGCCTTCGTCTTCACCAGAGAGCTCCTTCCCTTAGCTGTGATGTTGACTAAAGGCGTCCTTTGACAGGCTACAAACACAGGGGCTGCTTAACCCTCTGGGGTCTAGGGGTAGGAAACACACTTTCACTGACTGGGGCATGTTCACACATCTCCTCAAATATTATAAACTTAATTCACGGCACGTAAATTATTTCTTATATATTTGTTATGCAGTTACACTCATCTTTATTTTAATGTATATTGTAAATAAGTTTGTAATTTGACATCAAAGTATAGACACTGCAAAATGCAGTTTGGGACACTTGCAGAAACATTATAAAAGTACATAATAAGCATAATAAGTTTGTTTTGATCCCAGATATCTGATGACAAAGTCTTGGCCACATGAAGATGACTAAATGGTGCAGTTGCAACATTCGTTTGAAAAACCGAACTCATGCCACTATTTCTGGCTCCTTTCATTGAATATATAGCAACTTTTCATGTATATGAATGAGCCATTGTCACCTGCCCACGTCCCTACCCCCCTTTTATGGCGCTGATAAGGATGTATCTGGATCGTATTTCACCGTCGCATTGATCATCAAATTACCATGCGAATGCGATTTGAATGCGCTAATGCGGCTATTTAGAATGTGAATAGCGATCTTCGGGTGAGAGCGGTACCACACGCCCCCAATGCAGGTAAAACAAAGTAAGATGACACTGTTTACTGAAGACAAGGCCTGGATTTGGAGTTGAATAGCCCTGTCCTACTGGGACTCTTAAGGAGTGGGATCATCCTATTCACCTCTGTCATTTATATTTCACTGTCAGAAGACAAAAAAAACGCCACTTTCCACATTGAAGTTGCCTTCTATCGTAGCAGATGAATAACTTTGCGACGCAGCATTCGAAGTGACCGTACTATGTCCAGATGAGGTAGCAGTGTATAAAAGCCTGTCCGTCTCTATGCCTCCCGGACAGCAATCACGGGTGATAACACTGTGCGCCTACCGGGACATCAGTGGCATTTTCACCACCGAGAGCAAGGTGTGGAACCTGACCAGGGAGGAGACCGCCTCCAGGAGCCAGTCTGAGACACAGACCATTATACATGACATCAGGTAAGGCCGCCAGCAGGGACCCCAGGTCCCACCTAAACTGGGGGTCTTCTTGTGTCCATAATATATCATGATAGATGTACTTCTATGGACGACGTGAAGCATTGTGGTTACCGTTAATATGCATAGGTGAGTCCGCTCGCGAATTCCTCTTGGGTAGTCTCGGTTCTCGCGATATGACGGGATGGATTGCAGTTGTGTGAGATGTATCGTCCCTGCGCGTGGCCTGCAGTAACACGGTGGATGACGAGGAGGAGATGCTCTACGGAGACTCGAGCCCCCTGTTCAGCCCGACTCAGGAGGAGCCGACCGGCAACATGGGCACGGCCTGTCCCGGGCTGGAGGGGGCGACCCACAAGGCCGAGCCCACTCACTGGTGCATGGTGGTGCGGGAAAATGGCGTTATGGAGGTGAGGCCGTGACCGTGCTCTCCATTCACAGCCCGAGTCCCGCTTATCTCTACGAGGGCGGCACCACAGCTTCTCTCGATCCATCTTGCATATAATCATGGTCGCGTTGCTTCTTGGGACCAGATTTACCAGCTTCCGGAATGGCGCCTCATCTTCCTGGTGAAGAACTTCCCAGTCGGCCAGCGCGTGCTGGTGGACAGTTCATCTGGGCAGTCTGCCGCGCAGGGGGAGGGGAAAAAAGAGGAAGTGACGCGGCAAGGAGAGATCCCATTGGTCAAAGAGGTGGCCTTGGTGGGATTGGGCCACAACCGTTCGCGACCTTACCTCTTGGTCAGTTTCTCAGTTGACCTGTGACTTTATTGCTTGATTGATAGGTTTTATAGACTTTTAGACATGGTTTTAAATTATACTTAAGGGGCAAAAATGAGCTTTGTTGATATTTTGTTTTCCTTGTTTTTATCCCCGTCAGGTCCATGTCGACCAGGAGCTCTTAATCTACGAAGCTTTTCCGTACGACCAACAGCAGTCACAGAACAACTTGAAAGTGCGGTTTAAAAAGGTCAGAGATTAATCCCTCGGGAGCCATTTGCCACACATTTCCACATGTTGGTTCGGGGAACTCGTGCTCATTTATCCCGTCCTCAGATGCCTCATAACATCAACTTCCGTGAGAAGAAAACGAAGCTGTCGAAGAAGGACAAGAAGGCCGAGGGCGGCCCCGGGGAGGAGGGCTTGGGGCCCAGGGGCCGGGTGGCCCGCTTCCGCTACTTTGAAGACATATCCGGCTACTCGGGGGTAAGGTGTCCTTTTACGTCTGTGGGCCTAACGCTCGTATTCCGAGATGCTTCCACTGCCGTGAACACTGCTAGCCGGCGTGACGCCCGTCTGACCTACAGGTGTTCATCTGCGGACCGTCTCCTCACTGGATGATGGTGACTTCGCGGGGAGCCATGAGGCTTCACCCCATGACCATCGATGGCCCCATCGAGTCCTTCTCCCCCTTTCACAACATCAACTGTCCCAAAGGATTCCTCTATTTTAACAAGCAGGTGCGGACCAGGATGCCTCTGCTTTATCTGGTCGGCTTCTCTGCTTATTTATGTCGGCAAACGTCGTAGCCTAATTAAAGATCTTCGACATACATTTTTTTTCATTTGTATTTAATAGTTTCAAAATATTAATGACGTGTAAATATGTATTATCTTTATTATATTGGAATATTAAGTAAAAACAGCTCTTGTATCAGAATCAGAACCAAAAAAAAATCGTGGATCAGCTGATCCCTACTAACATACTTAGCTTTTATGATAAGGAATTAACTAATTCGGACTCAAACATATGGAGTTAAAAATCACGTGTGTATGTGCGTGCCAGTGGTGCGAGACCTAGTGTCTGGTCTCCCTTGCACAGGGTGAGCTCAGGATCAGCGTGTTGCCGACTTACCTGTCGTACGACGCCCCCTGGCCCGTCAGGAAAATCCCCCTGAGGTGCACCGCCCACTATGTGACGTACCACGTGGAGTCCAAGGTGAGATCTTACCAGGCTGAGGCTCCTTTCATCTCGCGGCCAGAGGCTTCCTGTGGTCACTGGGACTCGGAATTCGTTCCTCCTTAATGGGTTCCTTGGCCACAGTGTTGGATTTCTCAGAGCGCTCCCGTAAGCATCTCTAAAAGCCGCTTGACGCTTCTTCCCTCCGCCAGGTGTATGCGGTATGTCTGAGCGTGAAGGAGCCCTGTACGCGTATCCCCAGAATGACTGGGGAGGAGAAAGAGTACGAGGCCATAGAGAGAGGTGAGCTCCTCGCTGGCCATCTGCAGCCTTAAGTCCGCCGTGTGTCTCAGTGCAGGTAGCAGTGATGGGGGGGGCAGTGGGAGTCGCGTGTCATGCTTTCGGGCTGTCAAGATCGCTGCGCCCCAGTTAGTCTCCTCGTTAATGGGGCCGCCTGTCCTTCTTTATGCCCTCAGACGAGCGGTACATAAACCCTCAGCAGGAGAAGTTCTCGATCCAGCTGATTTCTCCGGTCAGCTGGGAGACGATCCCCAATACAAGGTAGGAGCGGAGCAGGGTCTCTGCACGGCCCGTCTGTGCTGCGTGTCAAGGCGCTAAAACTGTTCTGCAGTCCAGTGATCGAATGAATCTTGTGGTACTGGAATATTTACAGTAGTCATATTCAGGAGGTGTACAGTATGACACCCCAAAAGGAGTAATGCAGGTAAACAGATAGGATTGGGCAGTTGAAATAGCTTTCAATAGCTTTCGGAAGCGTTGAATTGGAAGTGTGTATGTATGGTGTCCTTGGCAGGATCGATCTGGAAGAGTGGGAGCACGTGACCTGCATGAAGACGGTGGCGCTGAAGAGCCAGGAGACTGTGTCAGGCCTCAAGGGATACATAGCTGCCGGGACCTGTCTGATGCAGGGAGAGGAGGTCACATGTCGGGGCAGGGTAAGCGGCCCCCACACCGTGCGGGAGTTACGGCCAGGACCTGTCCCATAATATGGATTCTGGCTTTACCTCGTGTTATCTCCCTCCTGCCTCCAGATCCTGATCTTGGATGTCATTGAAGTGGTACCTGAGCCAGGGCAGCCACTCACCAAGAACAAATTCAAGATCCTCTACGAGAAGGAGCAGAAAGGCCCTGTCACTGCCTTGTGTCACTGCAGCGGCTACCTCGTCTCAGCCATTGGCCAGAAGGTGGCGCCTCCTCTCACTGAAGCGGCGTACACTTCTTAGGAGACTTGGGGACTCCAAAACACAAAGGAATTAATATATACATAACCTAACCATAACCCTGCCTCCATTACTTTGTATTGTACATTTGATATTTAAATATACATCAGTTCTTAGCAGAGGGGAGACATCCCTGGCCTGCAAACCTCTCAAAGTTCTCCAAAATGATATGTTTCCTGAAATGTGAGCGACACGCTTCATAATGCCATAGATATTCCTGTGGAGCCTGAAGGACAATGACCTGACGGGGATGGCCTTCATCGACACCCAGCTCTACATCCACCAGATGTACAGCATCAAAAACTTCATCCTGGCAGCTGATGTCATGAAGAGCATCTCGTTGCTCCGCTACCAGGAGGAGAGCAAGACACTGTCGCTCGTCAGCAGGGTACCTCAAAGCCGCCCCCCGACCCAGAAAATAAATCTTTGATCTACAGATTAGCTGTTGTCCCCATAATTGCTTCTGTGAAGAACCTGGTCAGAATTGATTTGAGGGGCACAGAAGCTGACCATTTTGAGAACAGGATTTTGGTCGTACTAGACCTTGCCATGCCATCGTGTTGGTCGTCCATCGAGCCGTTTAAGTTTCTGACTTTTGGCTGTGTGATTCTAGGACGCCAAACCCCTGGAGGTGTACAGCATCGAATTCATGGTGGACAACAACCAACTTGGATTCTTGGGTACGTTATTGGGCAGATCTGCCGTGACGCCGAGACACGGGTGCGGCGCATTCGGTTCTCTAATGGCAGCTTGTGTTTCTGCACATTCCAGTGTCGGACCGAGATAAGAATCTGCTGGTCTACATGTATCTACCAGAAGGTATGTAGCTCTTAAGTCATCGCGCGGACAGCAGCAGTCGAAAACGAGCACGTGTCCAAATGGATTTGCGTTTGTTTGGTGCAGCCAAGGAGAGCTTCGGGGGGATGCGGCTGCTGCGTCGAGCCGACTACAACGTGGGCGCCCACGTCAACACCTTCTGGAGGATGCCGTGCCGGGGGGCCATGGAGGCCGGCAGCAAGAAGACCCTCACCTGGGACAACAAGCACATCACCTGGTTTGGTACGCCGTGAACTCCCGTCTGTCTCTCGCAAGGAACGGGGAATTGAGTGTCCTGGGCCTGAGGGCAGGATTTCTGGTGAAAATCCACTGGGAATTGAAAGTTCCTACCAATGCATCAGCCCAGGGCAGATCGGCTACATGTATTCCATTGATAGATGGAAACTAACATGGTTGGTGTCCTAGGTGGCATCACTGCACGTCAAAGTACGTTTAGGGGCGCGACAAGCTAGTTTAACTATTTCCGGAGGGTGTGTGCCACAGGCAATTCGGCACCCCTGGCACCCTCTTGTGATGGGTTAGCTAAGTTAATTTGGGGAAGCATACATTTCATTTTATGCACCATTTTTATGCAAATCCATTAACTAGGGTGACCATAGTTCATTATTTTCATTATTCATTAAGTTCATTATTTTTCCTTCTTTTTTCTGGCCTAAAATGCCTGAACGCTCCAGGATTTCACTTTTTCACGTTGAGATATGCTTTATACTGTCGGAATTTTCTATGTGCTTGTTCGCCTCTTTGCCACCTACCCACGGCGTAAAATGGTTACCCTAACATTAAGTCCTCTGTAGAGGGTAGGTCATTGCTCAGTGAGGACTGGCTCAAACAGTTAGTCCATGGCACTAAGTGTAGAGTAGGACCAACGTGGCTGGGCATGTGCCAGAATGTGGCTGGAGCTACAGGTTTCCTTTTACTCTGCACAGCAACCCTGGATGGAGGCATCGGGCTCCTTTTGCCCATGCAGGAGAAGACATACCGTCGACTGCTCATGCTCCAGAACGCACTAACTACCATGCTGCCCCACCACGCGGGACTCAACCCCAAAGCATTCCGGTGTGTGTACTCAGTGAGCCCCATTCACTCAGAGCCACGGTGGGTTTTATAAAGTCATGCAGGCTGACATCATAACCTCTGCATTTTGCAGGATGCTTCACACGGACCGGCGCACCTTGCAGAACCCAGTGCGCAACATCTTGGACGGGGAGCTCCTCACCAAGTACCTGTACCTCAGCACCATGGAGCGCAGTGAGCTGGCCAAGAAGATCGGGACCACCTCAGATATCGTGAGTAGAGCTCTGGTCGTGCCTAGAGAAGATGAGGGTTACGGAGCTGGCTTTGTGTGCGTTTCAAACCACCCCACGGAAGATGTGGGATTTTCACTTAAATAAAAATGTTCTGAAGGCAGAATGAGAAATGATTGCTCATCTCTCAAACAATCAGAAGCAAGTAGAGTACGCAATATCAACTAGCCATATATGAATCCACCACCTCTACACTGATTGGTTATCTCTCTGAACCAATCATTTTTTGTTCTGCCCATGGATCATTTTAAGTAAAACATGAGCCCAGAAGATGACTTTGAGGCCAAACTGAAGGAAGATGTCCAGTCTAAGTAAATCTCTGCTAGTGTACATATTTTTTTCCAAATGGCAACTGAAATTTGAAAACATCTTTTTTTTTTCTCCTTGTTACTTCAGATCTTGGATGATCTTCTGGAAATTGACAGAGTGACAGCTCACTTTTAGAATTATGTTCTCATCAAAATGACCCCGTATGGTTTACTGGTTTTGATTGTTTTACAAGGGGTAAAAAGGTTTTCTTAAACTGATGTTCTTGTTTTCTGTGTTTTTGTAGTATGTGTTTTGAGGAATACAGATGTATCATTTTTCACAAAGAACCATATTTTGTAAGCAAAAGAACAGAACAATAAAAAAAACAAACAAACCAGAGCCGTGTAAAAGCAATTCATGCACTTTGAGCCCAGCATCAGTGCAGATAAGCAGTGAGCCCCCCTCTTCCTGCCCCGGTTCTTACCTTTTTATTACATGATACCAGGGTAAAGGTCACAAATTATTTATATAAAGCTGAACCAAAAGACCTATTAGTGACCGTCGTGACAGAGAAGTGGCACAACACGTGGAAAGAAGTTAAAAATCACCAAGTTTATTGCAGCTGCACATCATATCACATTTGTATACACAACGCACAGTGTACTGAGAGAGTGTCACTGTCATGCACATAAGATCTGCGTGTCTAAATTGACCGAAAAATCAGGTCTGAGGTGTGGAAAAGAGGGGTCAGGGGGATTATGGGTAAAATTAACCCTTTTCTTGCATATTCGGTGCAAGAAACCTAAACGTTGGCTCATTGTCACATTCGCATTAACAGAAATGATATACGTTTAATACTGGTGTAATATAACTTAAGACATCTTGTTTCAGGAATAGTAAAACTGCATTAACCTATGATACTGATTTATTCAGTCGAGAAACACAAAAAGAGCCATAAAAATACTGAAAGACAAAGTAAAAAGTCTGATTTGGCTGGTATATATAATTCATGATTTCTGTCTCCGTCCAGCAAGCTGCATTGCACCATCAGGTTTTTTTAAAAAAAAGTTTGGCTTTCAATATTAAGTAATCCGTCTTTTAAAGTTTCCTGAAACCATCTGTGCTCTACACAGAAGGTTCTATGTCGTAATGTCTGTGATTTGTCACGCCCGCTTCCATCAGGCGGAGGAGGCACCCCACACATAACCCTTACATTTCCTATCTCCTATATTATCTATAGCCTATGCTGACCAGAGTATCCCACCTGAAAGTGCATCACCCAACAGAGCCACCGTACTTTGAACAATTGAACTTTGTTTCTTCTAAACTGTACTTCATTGGTCCATAGACAGCCATCCAATCAGAGCTATCAGCTTCAGTTCAGCGGGTGCATACACTGTGTTGTGTGTCAAGGTTTTTTACTGGAGGTATTGATGGATTTTGTTATCCAGCGTCACCAGGCCAAAGTAGGAGAGGAGTCGCAGTAATGAGCGGGTCAGACTCATCTTTGCCATCTCTGACCTGCGGACACAAGTGTTATTTTAAAGTCTGCGTAATTAAGCTGACAGGACATTACATGTCAAGCGGAGGCAGAGGGAGGTGTCTGGTACCTGAGGGCGCACTCAAACTTGAGGCCCTCCCAGGCTGCCCACAGCCAGTGGAGCACCCGGATCTGGGGTAATCGCCCGGCCTCCTCTGCCTGGATGCGGCCCCAGCCTCTAACAGCGCTAGGATCAGGTAGCGGAAAAGAGCAGGCAAATTAGCCAGGGCCCAGACACTGAGCAGTCAAACAGCCTCATGTCAGAACATGTTTTATTACTGGGTGGTCACAGACTGCCATACATATAATGTTAAATGGCCGTTTGAACCCTCACACTAATGACTGAGTGTGACATAAGCACGCAGGGTCACCCATGCATGGCTAGGAAATATTGCAAGTCTGTGAGGAGCCATACTGGCAAAAGACCCACAACTACCCAGAGCCTCCGGGCCAGTAGAGGGCGAAACAACAGATGCTGACCTCTTGGCCATGAGAGAGTAGCGATCGACGGGCGCCCCCAGTGTGATGTTAATGCTGCGCACGGTGTTGACGTTGCGGAACACCAGGAGCATGGGCCGAGGCAGGGACTTCAGTACCCTCATGACGTTCTCGAAGTGGTGCGCGGCCATGTCTCGCATGTAGGAGGTCTCCTCGCGGGTCAGGATGTTGCCCAAACCCAGCTCACGCATGTTGATGGGCCGCTGCAGCAGCATCTCAGAGAACAGGAGGTAGTCTGACGTACGGAATTAGGTTCACGCTTTTACCATGTTTAATCTTTAGGAAAAGACTAATCAATCCTAGTGTATGATGTGCAATTGCTGCCCACCTTTTATCAGATAGAGCAAAAATATGGACTGCCTGCTGATACCCAAAGACCAGATTGGGAAACGCTGAGATAGAGGTACAGTTATGTGCTTACCTTTGACCCCAAGGTCATTGGAGTGTTTCCTCATGGCCTCCTCATCCCGAAGGATGATGGCACGCCACAGCTTACACAAGGCCACCCTGTCGCTGTTGGGGCCGCAGTAAACACACAAATGGCATCCGTTCAGTCGTGCATTGTTTCCACACCTCGTGGAAGATCCCATATGGATGCTATTGTACTCACAGAGGGGTCATGCTCTTAGTGTGCAGGCTCCATCACGCTCTTACCTTTTGCTGAGTAGCTGATAAAGACCATGATCCAGAAGAACCAGCTCTGCTTTACTATCCGGTCCTTTTCTCACCAGCACTGGAAATGTGGGAAATAGCTATTTTTTAACTTCTAGTGAGAACAACCTCAGTCCATTTTCCATGCCTGCTTGCCCTATGCAGGGGGTCACAGGGATCTGGAGCCTATCCCAGAAGCTACAGGCACAAAGAAGGCAATAACCCTGGACAGGACACTGATCCATCATATGAGCACAGACACATTCACACCTATGGAGGATCTGGCAACTCCAGTTCACCTTAGCAGGTTTTTAGATTGTGGGGGGGAAACTGGAGAACCTGAAGGAACCCTTACAACGATACAAGAACAACATTCAAATAAACTGCTGAATTTTAAAGCCCCGCGTCCCATTCTGTGATGAGGCAGCCCCACCCTAACCCTAACCAATCAGGGGCGTGGTTTGGGCATGGCCAGCCGGGAAAGGTAGAGAGTGAGCGTCACACATCTACCGTTGCCAGGATGAGGGTCGGCGTGGATGAACCCAGTGTAAAAGATCTGCTCTGCGAACGTCCGGATCAGCTTGTCCGCAACCTGAGTAGCAAGCAGGAAGAATCAAGGGCCGCCCCCCACTTCCACGTTCAATCATTTGCTCAGGATCACCAATATCTTGGAACCTCCAATTAGAGAAGCAATATAGACTCAACATCGGTACTTACATCTCGTAAGTCAAGCCCTCGCTGTCGGATTCCTTCTATGTTGTTTATCTTGCAGCCCTCACAGTATTCTGCTGTGAGCACCCTCTGTAAGGCCAAGTAAAGTAGTTTGATTAATCTGTCCCTCACTAAGGAGCTGCTGGAATCAATTGTAGTGATATAGCGAGTCGTTTCCACTTAAAATGGCCCTCATACCACTGTACCGTTTGGATTACATTTGCACACCTTGCTGGACTGATTCCAGAACACCTTGGGAACTACGACGAATCTGAATTGCTTGAGATCTTCTGCACAGCGTTCAGAGTTCCGAGCTTCATTCTCGAAGTCCAGCTCCTGAGCCAGTGTCCCCTTCAGGTCCTGAAACACAAACACACTGAAGTCTAAGTGACGTCTCTGTCACCTCCTTCCGCGTTAATGTTAGTCCCATTCAGAGGGGTGCTGGCTACAAGGCGACGTGCCATAAATGAACAGAAGGTCCTTGGAATACGAGGGCTCACAAGGCAGCGCGACAGGATGCAGTGGCTACTCCGGATCATGAATATGGTGCGTTTTGTGGTTCTTCTCCGTATTTCCGCGTTTTATGCTTACAATTGTCATAGTCACTCTGATGTGCCCCTCTCCTAAAAGCCTGTTTTAGATACTCTCTTTTTAGGTATATGTATTTTGAGGCATATGTACAGGTATTTAGTCTCCACTCCTTTATCCTCATTGTTGATCTGTCTGCTGTATGCTGCATGTATGTTTGGAGGATGTTATCACATCTCACTGTGCTTTATTCTAGATGGCGAAGATGACAATATAGCTCTCCTACTAATACTACTACCTGAGAGTAGGTCTGGGTGATAATACAATAATGCTAATTACCACAGTATAATTATCCTCGATATCGGTATGCCAATTGCTTGATACAAGTTCAGCGTAATTTAAGACGCGCCATGCATGACAAGATGGACCCCACTTCCTCACAATTCTCCGGTAGTGGAACACAAGCCCAAACACAGCCGTGAAAATGGGGGGGGGGGGCCTAATTGAACAAATGACAGAAAGCAACAGAGCAGGTAGGCAGACAACAGACAAAGCCGTCAAATCAACAGGGCAACTCACTGGAAAAGCAAGTAAGTCCAAAGGCAACCTATTCAATGAGGGTAATCCAGCGAAAACCGAAAGAAAGATCCACAGCAAAAATCAGTCCATAAGAAATCCCCACAGTAATAGTCCACAGAGAATTAGTAAAAGATATATCTTTTTATTGTAATAACATTTTTGGCTGTATCGCCCAGCTCTATTGGAGAGGACAACGTCTCACACATATACCTGCAGGACCCATCGAAATCCAAAGCTGGGATGCATTAATTTTATGACATCCAGAAGAATCTCCAAAGTCCGAATATCCCCATCAAATCGATCTCTCAGGTCTATATACTGCACCTAGGGAAAAAGATCCAGGCATCTCGCTGTGTCATAGTTCTCAATTTATATATATTTTCAAAAAAAAACATGATTAAACATGATAACACACCTTAACGGCGACAGGAGTCCCATCATGCAACTCTGCCTTGTGCACCTGCGCTAAGCTTGCAGCAGCCACTGGTTCATAGTCAAACGTTTTGAACATCTTATCTGGCGTAGTGCTAAAATCTTCCAGAAAGAGTGCATCTACCTGTGGGACAGAAAGCAAACGAGAAACGAGGACACGTGAGCCGGTGCGTAGCTCAGCGAGTTTTGGTGCTAAGCTAGTGCTTGGAAGGATATTGGTTTGAATCCCATGGCAAGCAAAATGATTTTATGCTTGCTGGGGCATTCAACGAGGCCCTTAAGTTCTCCGGGTTTGTGCAAAATTCAGAATTTACGCATGGTGTCCCGTCCATGAACTGGAATTTGAACTAGCCACACCCCACAGGATACTGAATTGAAATTAATTGGAATGACGGGAAGAAGATTCCAATTCAATTCAAAGATAATCAACGCAATCAAACAACACAGGAGTGTAATTTAATCTAGCGAAATATACATAACTATATAACTGATTTACTTTCTAGATGACAGACATATAAATTGACCTTGTTTATGTACGAGTGAGTGAAGTGGACTTCATATTTGCATGATTTTTACACTTGTGTATAACTCCTAGCATATTGTAATAGAGCCAATGTGAACATTAAGTCCTTTTCCATGTACACATTTATTGTTTTTGCATATTTAACTGTGTTACCATTTCTGAGGAGTCTACATTAGCTTTTCTTGCGAGTGTCCATGGGTTGTCAGATACACTTGTGATAGGGCTCATCGTATGACTGCATGAACCACTCTTCTAACACGATAGAAAAAATGCCAGTTAAATTATTTATTCTATAGGTGACACTTTAAATGCTGCCTTCTTTCATTCTGAATAACATATGCTGTGTACATTAACATGTTTATGTGTAAATCAAAGTGAAATATTAAGCTGTATTGTTACACCTACACTATCTATATGAAATTATGTGAAATCAATTACATTTTAATTCTCCTTCCAACAACAAATGCATTTCAATTCAATTTCATGAGCTGAAATAGAATTTCAGGGCCGTCCTATATTCAATCCTGAATTGTGCACAACCCTGGCTCGCTGAACTTGCTCTCTGACCAAAAGCTTTCCACACTTCACTTTAGACAAAAGTGCAAGCTAAATAAACACAAATCTGAATACGGCCCTGACTAAGCGCATTTCATGCTTCCTGGTCCTGCATGGACCAGCCAACATCCCTCAAGGACCCACTGTAATGGATCTCACCTCCTTGTACTTCCGGCTGAGGGCCTTGTCCTCCAGCACTTGCAGAGTGCGAATGTACTCTGGGGGTAGCAGATGATTGAAGGAGCAGAGGCCCTGGCCCAACTTAATGTACAGGCCCCCATTCTGTACGGCACCACTGACCATGCTCTCTGCTGCCCTCTGATGGCAGGCCGACATACCATCCTTAAAAGCTGGGCTGCTCTGGCAAGGGAGGACAGGTCTTCATAGAGAGCACAGCTAGGGAATGATTTTTTATTTTATTTTATTTTTTAACTAACAAACTAAGACATCAAAACCCATAAATGATCCTTACCTCATCCAAGCTGCGGAGCATTATATTGGCCGTCCACCAATAATCAACTGAAATCTGGATTCCGACAAATAGAGACCTGTCCACCAACAGTTCAGTGTGAGATGTGAATTTTTACAGATTCGGAGAGCTGACCAACATAACCAACACCAAGTGATACATGGGAAATAGGTGTCTGCAACGGTTACTGCTTGAAGTGGGGAAAAAACAGGTACAGTAAAATGCTGTTATGACGGACTTCAAGGGACCTGGAAAAACAGTACATTATATCCAAAGTCCGTTATATCCAGAGTTGCTGTGTGCCCAGAACACAAGTACTGGCCCCACTGTAAACACTGATAACTGTACCGGACATCAGGGCATTCAGCTCTGCAGCTGGTGAACATCTGCAATATTATTTTGAAATAATTATTTGCATTTAATGTAACTTCTGCAACCATACCAACATTTATGTGAATTTGCAGGGAGAAACACAGGACCCGAAACCCACCTACAGAAACGGCCAACTCCCTCTACCAAGATCCTCAACCTCCGCCGTTCCCGAGGATCCGACAAGCCGTACTGGACTCCAGCCACAATGGGGGCGCCAAGCAACAGGCCAAGCAGCATCTTCTTCAACAGTCCTCGTTCTTTTCCCTGTCTGCAGAGTGAAATCCCGGTGATGAGCTAACCGCGTAAATCACCATCTTGCACAGAGACTGCCCTCTTCATTTGTACAGTTCGAACTGGGCCAGAGTAGCATCTCACTTTGGACCCAATCAGCTAATACTGCTAAATCTCTGCGACGATTCCACCGGTAACCTGTCACCATTTCTCACTAGAATTCCGCAGTGTGTGATATTTGGAAACTTGGCGATTTGGGGTCTGTACACAGACGTCATAAGAATACATTCACTGTGTATATCAGGTTTTAACGGGACTTTCATTGACCTTTATATAACTGTGAACTGGATTTCACAGAAGCATTCAGTTCTCTTTCCCACACTCTCTGAACAGTTAACAACAGCTTAAAGGGTATATTTGCTTTCCTTATGCACACATTTTTGAAATAGCTAGTTACATTAACTAAAAACATAGATTCTCTCAAAATGCTAATCTATGTTAAGTTAAAGACCAGTGTATGAAAAGCTTTTCACTAAGCTGTTCATTTTGCACCAGTTAGTAGATAAACATGATGCTTAGTCGGGTGCTTGAACTGACAGACAGTGTTTGCTCTGCCACTAACCTGTGTGAACTGAAGGGCCTATGGAGGGCCACCCGGGATCCAGAGAGCGGGGCTCCGCACAGCAGGGCCAGGTGATGGCGGCACACACGCATCTGAAACGGCGTGACAGAGAGTGAGTGGAATGTAACGGGGAGTTGCAGGGGAACAAAGATGAGAAACTCCAAGGAAACCAGGTCTTCCAGGGAAGGGGGGGGGGGGCATATCTTATCCATACATCCACATCCACACATAGTGGATCTGATCTAAAAAAAACATTAACAGTTATTTTCAAAAATAATTTAAAGCCTCACAATCCTACCCCTCCCCGTCTTGTTAGACGTGGCAGAGGAATTAGATGAATGTTTTCTCAGTGCCAAGGCCAGGGGAGATAATCCAGTCGAGTTTGTTGTTTTCATTAGTTATATCAGAGAACAACATGTTACAGACAAAATGATTTAGAGACTAGGCCACTGTGTCAGGGACCTGGCCCCGGTGGAAATTTAAAGTTATGCAACAGTGGGAAATGTAAATTATCCTTTCTGAGATCATTTTTAGAATGAGTGGCACATTGTAGAAACATTCAAATAAATGTATTGAGTGATACTCATTAAAGGAACTTATTTCCCTTTAATAAGTGTCCAGAGAGAGCACAAGGAGATTAGGGAGCACAAATAAACTAAAAGAGTCAAACAGGTCTAGCAAAACAAAAGCTTTGTCAGCAGAACTGTCATTACTGAGATATATCTGAGAAATCGAGGCAGTGTATGGATTAAAACCATTATCATCTTATTATGATTCTACCAGGGTTCCTCAAAGGACTTCCAACACTTAAGTTCACATGCTGATAAATACCATCCTACAGCTTTATGTGTATTTTCATAGCAACAAAATATCTGGTCATGATGGGGGGCGGGTAACCATTATTCAGCATTCTGCAGTGACTCGTGCAACAAATTCAAAATCTGTCCTGAAATGTTTACAAAAATGTTCGCTTTCGACAAAAAGATATCTACAAATAAACAACGCGAGGCTCTTCAAATTAGCCGATATAATACTGAAATTGATTATTGATGTATTCCAGTAGTTTTTTTTTCTTATTTTAATAACTTCAACTGTAATTGCAGGCCTGTGAAAGGATATATGGGTTTTAGATCACACGCAGTTCACGCTTAACCTGTTAATCTGTCAATTTACTAGATCTTCATTATTGGCTTCTACAACAGGCGTTTAAAGCCGTGTAAGGGGCTTTCAACAGCTTCAAGGACATAGGATACGATTTTAATGCTACTATCGTGAACGTTCCAGGCGTTAAAGCTCACCAACTAACTATCTAGTGGGCTGGCGAACACTGTCATTCAACTGATGTGACACGTTACGCAAACCGCATTCAGCTGCTGAGACAGGAGACCCCGAAGTATCTGAGAGAGAGACAGCGTAGCCTTACCGCGCTTAACACGTCGCCGGCCATATTCTCGCCTTCTTATCGCTCGTGGCCGCTTTCGCTTCGTCCGTTCGGCACCGGTCGCAAAAAGGCTAAAACACGTCGCCGCCAACACATCGAGGTACAGCCATAGTCCCCACGACACAAAGTCAGTCAGACCGCCCCGAACGCGCGCGGCCGGTCACATGACCGACTGCCCCGCTGATGGACCGCCAGTCCGGTATCGGTGTGGGCGCTTCGACGGGGTGTCCGCTGCTCCGCCTGAACGGTTAGCCTTTATTCAGCAGCAAGTCACGAGAATATTTCGTTGCGTGGCACAAATACAAAGTATATTAACAATTATGCTTTTATTAGTGGTTGCACAAAAATGTGTACACGTGATTTAGTGTAAAATGACTTAATCATGCAAAAAAATGTATATAAGGCAACAACGTGTATTTGTTTTATTCCGAAAAACAGGTCTTCCCTTTCACTTGTTCCTACGTAACGCATACTTGACTGATTTCTTTTTTTTTTGCTATTCCAACTATATTTATGTCTATTTGCCTCGCTTCTTCTTTTATAAAGTTTCAACATGTGCAATATATGGCAATGAATTTTTATTTTGAAAATGTAATTAGTGTAAACACAGGGAAAATATGCTTTCTGACTGACACCCCGAGGTCACCTGCCGCTGCGTAGTATATGATGGAGACATTACATCACATTGCATCATAATCACCTGCTGCACCTTTGAGGAAACTCACGCCGGACCAGACGGTGAACTTCTGCAATAAAAAAACTAATTTGATATACTGTGATTGCGGTTAATTGCACTGGCCAGACTAGATGGCTTTGCGAGGAAAGAATGCTTTTCGGATAATGGAGTAGCATGCCCCTCGAATGCTGTGGGCGTCAGCTGCAAGCTTTGTCCGATGCATTAGCCCCCTACTAAGACCCTTTCCACCCCAAAACACCCAATGACGTTTGTGTAAATACAGCATCATGCACCCCTGGTGACCTGCCCACCGCTGGCAGCGCCTCCCGGAAGCCGTGCAGCTGCGCTGTCTCTGCGGTCTTGTGTTTCCTGTTTACGGGCGGGAAGAGCGAACGATAGCTCGGCGCGGATCGCATCACAGTGCTGGGCTTTCTCCTTCCGCGGACTGCACGCTGCTGCTGTCTGCTGAATTTCCAGTAACGGCGCCTCTGATCTGCTTTTGCTCCTGAGGGGATTTTGATACATTTCAGTAGGTGCTGAAGTTTTTTTTTCGCCGCCACAAGGGACCGGGGCTGCGAGAGCAGATGGAGGACCATGCGGACTCTGGTGGTGGCGGTGCCGCCGCTGCCTTGGCGGGGCCCTCGGTCGTGGTGACCGAGGTCCGCTGCCCGGCTGCCAGCCGCCCCCTGCGCCTGCTGGAGTGGAAGGTGAAGCCCGGATCGCTGGTTAACGTGGACTCCGTGCTGGCGCTCTGTGCCCTCGTACCCCCGGAGCGTGAGGATGGCCCAGAGGAACGCCAGCGGCCGATCAGGCCATCGGAGAAGAAGGTGAAGTCGGACCGCGCCGGGGTGGTGCGGGAGCTGTGCTGCCAGCTCGGACAGCTCATTCCCCCGGGGTGAGTAGCACCGGGACCGTGCCACTTCCGTGGGTCCTCTGGGACTTTATATGCTAACGGTGTTTGGCTAATTAGCTTTAGCCTGCTGTTGTGGCGTTAATAATAATACATGTGCGTGTCCACCCCTATTATTAACGCCTTGATGCGCATTCTTTGCAAATAAAAATTCCAAAGATATGCAAAGCACGTTTTTAGTTTCAGTAAGCGTGTGTTCGGTTGTTGACATGCAGGATAGGCTCAGCATGGTTGGTCTGCTTAATGTTGCCGGTAGTGAAAGTTTGACATGCGGTAATGTGACTTTGCTTTTCCGAACTGATGCTTTTTTGGGGACAGCAGTCGCCCAGACAAGGACAGCTGATAAGAGCTGGAAAAATGTTTTGGATGGCGTATCTAAAATTACAGGTTTTTGACGTAGCTCATACTGTTGTTACTTCTAAAGTAAGCATGTGCAAGTAACCAGGTGAGTTTATGCTTGATGTTTTTACACTGTATTGGTTTTGTATTTTCATTCGTATTAATAATATATCCCACCTACGAATTATAATAGCCTAACCGTTTAAGTTGAGCTGTTGATCTAAGATGTGCTGTTTATTCTCATAAGATTTATTTTGGAATGGTTTAGATGAAGCGCAGCATGCTGTTTCTTGGCCAACATATCTGCTGTAAGAACACATGCTAGTGATTTTTGGTATGATGGTTAAGGTCTGTACCTTTCTGTAACTCATTTCTGAAAGAGAAACGGTGCTGTTTGGGGTGTCTCTATTGGTAATATTTTATGTTTCACAAGCGATGCTCAAAGTGACTTGTGTGACAGCCTATTTTTGGGATGTTGATCTGAAAAACCAGGAATTTGAGGGAAAGGGAGCTATATCTTGCCCTTCGGAAACAGACTGCACCCTTTCGAGGGTCGTGACTTCTGGTAAAATGATAGACGTTTGTTAAAGATAAACCCTTTGAAGTAGTAGCTGAAATTAAAAAGTCAGAATATATGAATTATTGGTATCTGTTTTTACACCGCACTTTAAAATAGAGAATTGGGGAAAATCTCCAGACAAGGCGTGAGCACCCATATCAGGGAGTGCTGCAGGGGCGGGCTGAGCTATGGCTCAGTGAGGGGGTCTGTGCTGCCGGACCCCCAGCCTTCCAATCCCATCCCTTCTGTGTGTGCAGTTGATGTGTGCTTCCTGTATCTATTTAGCTGTTTCTCTACACGTTTCTTTGTACAAGCACTGTCTTATACATCCTGGGATAGGCTAAGTAGTGATTAAAACGGACTTGTGTGGAATATAGGAGGAAAGTGCAGTGTTTCTGTGATATTTATCTAAATATATACACATGCATCTATGTTTGTGATTTTGATGTTTGTATGTGATCAGGTATTCACACTCTAGGTCTTCATTTGGTAGTAATATGATTCATAAAATTGTGTGGGATGTGTTATATACATTTTCTTGTGTTACACACACTTTTAGGTGTGTGGGTTTTCATCTTTCCTTCAGTCCTATATATATATATATATATTCCAAAGAGAACTTTTCTCCCCCACTGTAGCTAAAAGCTTAACACCAGTTCTCCAGAAGAGGATGTGGCATCTGTTGTTGGGATGTGACTTTCGATACTGGGACCAGTAAGGTGATGGGTTGTACAGTGCCGTACATATGCGGCATGTGTTTAACGCAAATTAACTGGTTACATGGAATCACAATCCTGACATTGTTTTAATAATAATTTAACAATCCTGGGCAGAGTTAAGGGGGGCGCGCCCGGGGCGCGGCCCCGCCGCCCCCCCGCGCCCCCCCGGCCCCCCGCCCCGCCCCCCCCCCCCCCCCCCCC
>JABFDZ020000050.1:20470432-20481870 GCA_019775955.2 Pollimyrus isidori
ACTGGTCCTCATGGTGGACCTGGACCAGACCCTCACCCACCCCACGGAGCAGCACTACCACCGAATGTCCAGCAAGGTGAAATGGCGTCTCCGACGGGGGGCGTGGTCTTTGTTGGGGGGCGGGGTCTTCATTGGGGGGTGTGGTCTTCGTTGGGGGGCGGGGTCTTTGTTGGGGGGCGGGGTCTACCAGGAAACGGCCGTTTTGGGAGAGGCTTATAGTGTGAAATGCCCGTTTCCCATAAGAGTCCATTTGGTGTCATTTAAAGGTGTTAAAGTGATGACGCACAGGGCAACTTTTTGAGCAATGTTGCTGGGCAATTGTGTCAAAGGGCAGCTCATATGAATCTGGATGATCGTGAGAAGTTTGAAGTTTTTCTGATAGAAATTAGTTGCCCGGTATCAGTGGGAAAGTGTCCAAATATCACTGGTCAGCAGCACCACTCAGGAGCCTCTCTGTCGTCCCGCTAATGAAGCCTTTTGTGGTGATGAAGCCATTTTGATGTAATAATAGATACTTTATTGATCCCCGTGGGGAAATTCTCTTTACGCCTCCCCCAACTTGCTCTCTGTAAGCGAGCGCAAGCTGGCCGCGAATGGCAGCCTCCCGTAGCAGCACCCAGGGAGCTGGGATTTAAGGGCTTTGTGTCGAGGCTGGGCTCGAACCGGCGACCTGCTGGCGACAGGCTCGGAGGCCTAGCCCTCTGAGCCACACGCTAGTTAGAATATAGACTGTAATTGACTTTAAGTCGCTGACCGTTACCTGTGCTGGCGAGCTCGTGGCACCCCCACCCCCCAACACACGTGTAGCGGTGGGGGCTGTTTGGGCGGAGCTCTAAAGAGGGCGACCCTCTGTCCACAGGGCGTCCTGCACTTCCAGCTGGGCCGCGGCGAGCCCACGCTACACACGCGGCTGCGACCCCACTGCCGCGAATTCCTGGAGAAGATCGCCAGGCTGTACGAGCTGCACGTCTTCACCTTCGGCAGCCGGCTCTATGCCCACACCATCGCAGGTAGGCGGCCCGCGGCCCTCTGGGCCCGTTGTCTGGCGCCAGTCTGTTCAGAGGCCGTCACGGTGGTGTCGTAGGCATGAATGTCATCCCTGCTCGCTGCATGTGTGGTCTGCGTACTACATGTGTGGTCTGCATACTACATGTGTGGTCTGCATGTTCCCTCCGTGTCCTGAGGGATTCCTCTCACAGTCCGATAATGTGCTGGGGTCTCGTGTGTGTGTGTGTGTGTGTGTGTGTGTGTGAGAGAGAATATACCTGCACCCTGCGCTCCCTGGGTTAGGCCTGAAGCTCACCGTGACCCTCTAGATGAGTGGAAGATGAATGTCTAATATGTTACATTTTTATTGTCAAAAGGAAGCTGCTGTAAGTTTTTTTGTGACTTCTAAAAAGGAAACTGGCCTGACCAGTTACTGAACCGGGAATGTTTTGCTGATTAAGCATTTTGGTAGATGGGAGGATATCGAAACAGTGGTGATTTTTCTTGTTTCGTAATTTTGACGTTAAATGAGCTGCGTTGTGCTGATCAGCTGCCTAGAGTATTATTTCACAGCAAGGATATATAATAATACCTTATAGTCTGGACATTGTATGCTGTTTATGTGGTTAGTGACAATTCCCTCCGCATTACAGTAGTGACTTTGAATGAATGGGTTTTGTTTGTAATGTTCGTCTTTGCGTCACTGCTGGGGAAAAACACAGAGGAACTATACATGTATTAATGCTGTTTAAATTACGGCTAAATATAAGGGAAGTTCTAATGAGAAAACCCAGTTGCTGATGACAAATGATTCCCGTGACTCGGGGGTGCTGATATTTGTAGGGGGAATTTAAAATAGAAAATTGGGGGAAATCCTCTGACAAGGCGTGAGCTTCCGTGTCTGGGAGTGCTGTAGGGGCTGAGCTATGGATCGGTGAGGGGTCTATGATGAGGTTAGCCTGGAAATGGCTGTTTATATGCTTCTCTCACACTGATGAGTTTGTTGCTGGGTCCCATCTGAATGATGTAAAAATGGGGAAAGATGTTATTATGACTTGAACTGGAATTTTGGTCAGTTCAGGCAGTCCCCAGGTTACGGGACAAGATCGGTTCCCCATGTCTGTCTTTAAGTCAAATTTAAATTCAGAAAATTATTCAGAAAAGTAATGCCGTACGTAATAATAATAGTTTTGGAGTAATAATAATAGTTTTGGAATAATAATAATAGTCTGCACTTTCCCATTATAGATGTTTTTTGCAGCATTCAGGCCGAACGCTAATGTTGCCGCTCAGTTTTTCTGCCTCTCGGCGGGTGTGAGCGCAGTGACTTCTGTCTGCTGTGAAATCCTGCGCATACCCTTCGCAGTATGAGGAGCGTAACAATATCAGATATGAGGATGATGATCTGGAAGTGCTTCGCACTTTTAACAACAACTAGTAGCACAGCAATTTGCAGTGTTTAGAGATGGAAGCAGCGTTTAGTAGAAAATCCCACCGAACAGAGTACAGGTGATTGTGCCTGACAACGCGAGTAACATGAAAGAAGCAGTGGGTGATTAGGGAGTCGCTAGCTTGGGCTGTTTTGCACGCTCACTACAGCTTGTGATACACAAGGGGCTGATATGGCAAGGAAGTGTAAGTAACGATACTCCCAGCCGGAAAAAAATCATGGGGTATTTTAAGCTTTCGCCATATTTTCTTGGAAGATATTCAAATTGATGCCTAAAACAAGATGTACAAACAAGGTGTAAGTATTTATGTATGTTTCTAGTAGCCTGATTATAAATATTCTGGCATACATTTTTACATTTGTATTCACTAGTTACAAAAAACATATATTATATATATAGTGTACATATACATCTATTATATTAAAATATTTAAAAAGAGCTGTTGTAGCTGTATCATCGGATAGGATAGGAACTGAAAAAATATGGATCGGCCCATTCCTAGTTTTTATTTTTTTATATACAGGCATTATGGCCATGTTCATGAGTGCAAGTTCTCCCTAACTTGGACGTTCTTAACCCGGTTACTGCCTATAGTAAAATTGTTTTGATTCATTATTTTATTATTAACTTGTAGCGGTATGTTATCATTTACCTTGACTACCACTAGGTGGCAGCATTGCACTCATTTTTGCATGCTTCCCATTGGATCAGAGGGTAGGCAGTGTGCCAGTGGTCCGGGGCGTATATGCACAACAATAACAAATGTCTCTGTTGTGCAAAATTCTGGTAGGAAATCTATCGGATTGTTTATCTCGAGCGATTTTTCTATGAAGATCCCGGGCCTCAGTTAATTACGGTCTTGTGCTGAGATCGCGGTACCGCCACACTGATTTGTATGTATCGCAGATTACAGAGCATCGATTACGAAGCACCGTAGCTAAAATGTGTTACTTGGAGCCCCTTATAAGCGGTGACACGTGCTTTCTCTGCGCCGCCCTGAGGCTGGCCCTCTGTTCTGCTGCACATGAACGCACCTGCGAGAGTCTCGAGTTTGACGAACTCTCTGAGAGCGAATTTCGCCAAGTAAGGGACTCGATAAGTGCGCTGGCCGACAGACCATGGGGGTAGGTCGGTTTGGGGGGGGAAAGCCCGCCTCCCCTTGAACAGATGGCTCACGTGAGGGGTGCGGCTGCTGTGCTCGCTGATTTATCCCTTCTAAGGGCGGCTCTCCTTCCCCGTCTCCCGGAACCCGCCTCTCATCAGCCCTAAAAGCCTCTCCTCCTCTTCCCCGCAGGCTTTTTGGATCCCGAAAAGAAGCTTTTTTCCCACCGGATTCTTTCGAGGGACGAGTGCATCGACCCCTTCTCCAAGACGGGGAACCTCAGGTGCCCCCCCCACCACTGTTTTGCCCCTCATGAGTAATTCTCCTGGCTGTCCCCTATTCTTACTTGGGTTTTGAGCAGGGTCACGTATAACCGGTACGCAGGTACACATTTGGCGTATAAAGCGATATATGTGATGTATGTATACTTTTACGTTGTTATGGAAATATATTGCCGTTCATTTTAACCTTTATACTGCAAATATGTACTGCATCTCTGATTATGAGGTTTTGATCCTTACTGAGTGTTTTTACCTGCACTACAGTGTAAACGCCCATTTGGCCTCGACCAAAGCCTTTATTATGCTCCGCACGTCGAGTCGATTCCCCCCCGCGTCGACCGACAGCACATACTCTCTGCCCTTTCCCGTCATTCTCACCTGCGATCCTTGGGTGTAGTGCCTCGCATTTACCTCTGCTTCACATTTACATCTCCCCCCACCTTGTACGAAGGGGAATCAAAATTCGGCACTGATCAGCCTCCAGAGGGAAATAATAGGAGATATTTTAGTCGCAGAAGGAATTAATGGATTCTTTAATTTAGGCGCTTGTCTTGCTGGAGTCCCTACCTCTCCATTTCTCTGATGGCCCTGGACCTCCAAAATGAAGTCGTCGTCGTCGTCCCCCCCCCCATCACTAGATCAGGGGTGGGCGATCTTATCCGCAAAGGGCCGCTGTGTGTGAGGGTTTTTGCTGCAGCTCCCTAATTATATTACTAACTAGAGGACTGATTGGCTGAAGAGTCCTCACACCTGGGTCTGAACAGCTGACCTACAGATCATCCCAAAAACCTGCTCACACACTGACCCGGATCGGATCGCCCACCCCTGCCCTAGATGCTAGTATCTGCTGTACTCTTTTTGCAATAAAATCAGATTACTGATTGGTTTTTGCTCGTTTTTAAACAGGAACCTGTTTCCCTGCGGAGACTCCATGGTCTGCATCATTGACGACCGCGAAGATGTGTGGAAGTTTGCGCCCAACCTCATCACAGTGAAGAAGTACACTTACTTCCAAGGGACAGGTGACATAAATGCTCCTCCCGGCTCCAGGGAGGCGCAACTGAGAAGAGGTAGGGTAGCTCCTCCGTGCCTCTCCATGCGCCGCGTCACGTGACCGGCAGGGCCGCCGCGTCTGTGTCGGGAAATGGAGGATCGGGCTGGGTTTAGCATCGGGTGGTGGGAGAGTGTGTACCGGGGGCTTAGCAGTACCTGGCATGGCAGGGATTTACCGGATGTTCTTCATGGCTTGGTTCGGGGTAGCAGGGAGCGAGCAACACTGTGGACTGTCTGGAGGCCCATGAGGACTGGGTTAAGAAACCCTGCCTTAAAGGCTCCAAAACCGCGGACCTGCTGCTTGTGGGGATGTTCTGGTAGGAGGGCCGAGATCCCGGTGGATCCTGACGCGGCACTTTAGAGCAGCGCTCTTCTTGGGTAGGGGATAATCTCTTACGCTGTAGAGTGAGCTCTATGTAAGTGTGGAGTGCCATGCTGGCATCATACTCGCACCCTGCTCGCCTGATACTCAAGTCTGCGGGAAGCCACCTTAATGGGTCATGTCGCCCTTAATGGGTCATGTCGCTTTCTGGGGCGGTCTGGTGAGACTCGGCCCGCTCTTCCCCCACATACGCGGTATCATCACTGCCTGGGGGGGGTTGGGGTGGGCGAGAAGGGGCCGAGCCGTAAGCGGATGGCGGCATAACGAGCTGACAGCCCCCGGCTGCCGGTGTGCCGGTGTCTCACAGGAAACTGTGTGAACCACCTCTGTGCGCTTAGTCAGGGCAGGGGGGCGTCAGCGGTTTTTATAGAGAGTGGCCCTTTCCTTCTGCGGGGGTAATTTTAGGGAGGTGTTTCTGTCAGCCATTCTGGTTGGGGGGGGGGGATTGGGATGCCAGGAACACAGAGGTTAAGGATGCTGTCAGATCTGCTGTTTGTAGACATTACTTTATTGATTTAGCCTGTAGATCGACATGCCTGCAAGTAGCCTCACCTCCTATAGGGGGCGTCTCTGTATCTCAGATCATATTGTAAAGATCAGATCCTGTATCAGTTGTGTGTAGAGGCTGTATTTGAGGTCAAATTAAAGTTTTCCTATCAAAAGGGTTGAAAATGTCACGCTAAATGTCCAGCTTGCCCAAGCTGGTCACATGACCTGGGGTTCCACAAGCTAATCGTGTCGTCTTCTCACAGCCAATCACGTGGGCAAGCCGACAGAGGGCGCCGAGCTGGCCAATAAGGAGGAGAAGAGCAATGGCGTCCGGAAACGGTGCCGAGAACGGCCCACGGGACGGGGCCCGGCCGAGCCGGAGGACCGGCCTGCTGCGGATAATGCTTCCGGGTCTCAGGAAATGGTCGGCGAGCGGACTCCTGTTGCCGAGGAGGGGGTAGGGCCTGTGGTGGGCACCTCACAAGGAGGTGATGCCACAGACGCGGCGGAGCCGGCCGACGGCGTGGGCGTGGCCGTCCCTGCCAGGGGCAAGGGTGCCACAGAAAGGACTAGCAACGATTTGGACTTCGAGCTCTCCAGCGATAGCGAGAGCGAGCCGGGCCTGGGGAACCCATCGCCCTCGGGGAGCGAGGACGAGGGGGTGCAGGGCAAGGAGAAGGACCCCAGTGCTGGAGGGGTGAACCTGGCTGCTGGGGACATTGGGCAGGGAGATGCCGGGCCGTCGGCGGTCCCTCCTCAGCCGGAGGGTCTCCAGGATCTGGACAACGGCTGCCCCGACAAGAAGGAGGCAGAGACGGAGTCCCAGAACAGCGAGCAGTCCGGCGTGACTGTCGGTGAGGAGCAGGAGGAGGAGCAGAGTGCCGAGGAAGACGACGAGACGGAGGAGCCCGACCTGGACCAGGACGACCACTTGATCTACCTGGAGGAGGTGCTGACCCGCATCCACAGCGAGTACTACGCCCGCTATGAGGCCTTCCTGAAGCTAGGGGGCGGCGAGATGCCTGACATCCGCAAGATCGTCCCCGAGCTCAAGAGCAAGTCCTTGGCTGGGACGGCCATCGCGTTCAGCGGCCTGTACCCGACCAACTACCCCATGGAGCGAACGCGCGAGTGCTACCACGCCAAGGCGCTGGGGGCCCGAATCCATAAGAACCTGGTCCTGAACCCCAAAGATGTGAACCAGACGACACACCTCATCGCAGCCCGAGCTGGTGAGTCTCCTCGCGAATGCGGAATGCGCTGGATAATCCTGCCTCATACCCATTCGTGCTCCGTCCTTCCGAATCCATATCTGTCACATTCTACCAGTCAGGTATCGGTTCTTTCTGTTGTCTTTCTGGTGATTTCAGCCATTTCTCATCATTATACTTAAACCTTTCTCATGCTTGGTCCATGGTCTGTTTATGCAGTGTATGTATGTAGCTATAACGTAATTAAAAACGCACGAGACAAACTTTCTTTAAGTGAAATAGTTGTACCTCAGTTCTCGAACTCATTGGAACTCGAATTCTCAAATTCGAAGTCGAACCAACCAGTCAGAAAAAAAATTACCTAGAGCTCGATCTGAATCTCAGAAGTCAAATCGTGAACGCAGACCTAAGATAACTGAATCACGGGTAATGCTTCAGTCTCAGCCTCGCATTCGCTGTGATAGCAACGTGCATGTTTACACTAGCTGAATACTTATATTTAGACAGTAAAAATACATTTAGATAATGATAGACAGTGATTATTATTATACAGTAAATACATTTTAAAATAAAAATGTCATTATTTTAATAATAATAATAATAAATGATTAATACATTTAATTATAATGATATTGTTGTGCCGAGCAGGGACGGAAAGCACAGACGTCAGTGTGTCTGGGAGTACGGGGTTTAATTACAGGTAAGGCAGGTAAAACGCAGATGGACAATACAATGACCGGACTGGGGAAACAAACTGAAACGCGGACGAAATACAGAGGGCTAATGACAAGAACCAGAAACAGCTGATCACACATGGATTCCACATGGGGTTAACGAGGGGATTTGGCACACGGAAGGACCGGACGATTGGTCCATGACACATTGTTTAGATTTATTTTCTTACTTTACAAATTACTGTGTTGATAATTGTGCTTGGATGTGTTTAGTACAGTATATGCTCTTCTTGTTTTATCCAGTTCATTTTGTGTTTAAATGCTAAAAAACATATTTAGGTGTAATTTTTTGGGGCCTGGGAACCAATTAATTGGTTTTCTATTATTTCTAATGGGGGAAATTCAATCACAACTCGAACTTTTTAGGATTCGATTCGGATTTCTGAACGGATTGAATTTGAGTTCTGAAGTACCACTGTATAGCATTTGACTGTCTGTACCACACCGGTGTGTGCAAACGGTCCATCCTGGTTTCCTCTGATTATTTCTGTTTCCTTTTTGAAGTCTAGAATTATGCAGCTAAGTCAGTTGTATTCTGCCATGTGATCGGTTGACCTCATACCTAGGGTGTCCTCTGCCTTGTGCGCACAATGGTTCACTGGATTGGCTCACTGGAGCCCTCTGCTGGCGCAGCAGTATCAGTTTGCACCAAAATCTCTCTCCCAGATGATAGGACCCGTCAGTTGCACAGTTGTAATTTTATTCTGGGGTTGATCTGAAGTTCACATCATCCACGTTTTGTTGAAGTGCCAGTGGATTGTCATTCTGGGAAGCTGTCTGTCAGGTTATGTAAGCGGGTAATGTGGGTAACGATGTCGTAACGAGGCGGCCAATCAGGTGGGCTCATCAGCCCCCTGTTTAGCGATAAGACCCCATAAATGGAATTGTGCTGTAAACAGCGGAGGATGCACAGAGATGCACAGGTGACAGTCCTGTGGGTCTCTTTCCATCGTTCTGGGGGGGGGCACTGTTTTCAAAGCTTCTTTACAAGTTGTCCCAAGCTGTCTGGAAAAGGTGCCCTTGTTACAGCTGATTGTATGTCTGTCTGATTGCCATTTATTTCGTAATACTTATGCATTGTACATGCAGTTATAAATCCTAGGTCATTTGTTTCATAATTGTTCTACATTAGTTATTTATAACCATAAATTTATGATTCCAGCATGCAGCTCTTTCAAGTTACCATTGTTACGAATGCATATATAATATTTAAAACCAATGAAGATTTATAAATCTGTTTCATGTGGTAACATCTTTTATGCAGAGTTTTGCTCTTCGTAGCATTTTTGATCCAGCTCAGTTATGATGATGATGATGATGCCAAGTGGAGTCCATGTTGAATGAGAACCTATTAGTTTAATATTTTGCTTGTTTTTGTTCTTATTTTTATTTTTTTGGTTTGGCTCATTAGCCGTTTCTTGCAGTGTTTATTAGCGAGCTGCTATAAGCGCTGATGGGATAACAACTGCGAATCCTCATTTCTAACGACTGCCTGCCAATAGAGGGCGCCAGTCACATTAGTGCTGAGTGCTTTGCGCTTTCCGGAAGTGTGGTTCTGTGTGGGGGGACCAGGAGTGTGCGGTTCAGCGGGTAAGACCACTGTGCCTGTGATCCAAAGGTTGCTGGTTCAAATCCCATGGTCGGTGAACTGATTTCGCCATTAAGTTTTTCAGCAAGGCTCTTAACCACTTGTTACTCCCGGGACTGGCTGACCTTCAGATGTACCTGTCTAGATGCCTGCTGAGTAACTAAAAAACGTAAATGCAAATCTTCAGGACAGTCCTTCGTTAAGGTATTTCTTGAATAGGTATTGCTTTCATTCTGAGCCCAGGTTGGTCTAGATCAGGGTTATTCAAATCACGGTCCTCGAGGTCTGAGCCCTGCTGGTTTTCCAGCCTTCCTTAACCTGTGAGTCAGGTGTGAAGCCTCTGACTAATCACAATCAGTAATTATTAAACCATCTACCCGGGAGAACAGAAAAGAAGGCCTGGATTTGGAATCGAGGTCCAGATTTGAAGAACCCTGGTCTAGATTCTGACTGGCAGGAGGCAGTTACCCATGGCTGTGTGAGCAAGGGTGCGTCTCAGAGCCAGCGTGAGAGGCGCCTATAAAGGCCTCCATCCATCCATCCATCCGGCTGATCCTACTGGGTCGCGGGGGGTCCGGAGCCTATCCTGGAAGCAACGGGCACAAGGCAGGGAACAACCCTGGACGGGGGGGGGCAGCCCATCGCAGGGCACACTCACACATGCACACCTAGGGGCAATCTAGGAACTCCAATCAGGCTCAGCATGTCTTTGGACTGTGGGGGGGGAAACCCACGACATCACGGGGAAAACATGCAAACTCCACGCGCCTAACCCAGGCGGAGACTCGAACCCAGGTCCCAGAGGCGTGAGGTGACAGTGCTAACATCTGCACCAGGTTCCAGTAAACACAAGGGGACGCTATTTGTAGACAACCCCAGATAGTCTGCATGGTGTCATCCAACCGGCTGGGCATCTACAGCTCCCAGTTGAGCCTCGGTGGTGATGCTATCCAGCTTACTGGCTGACCCTGCTTTAATCTCCTTGACATTGTGACCTTTATAGTCACAGATGGTCCCAGGAATCTGTATAAGATATCGCTTGCGGGTGTCAGGGCAAAAGTTGTGTTTATGTCCTTCGTGCCCTTTTCGACATGTCCTGGCAAAGAGCAAGCACTCGAGAGTGTGTGTGTGTGTGTGTGTAGATCACATTTCAGGACCAGACTGTCCCAAAAGTGTAGTGAAACCTGAAATATCCCTAATTTTGAGGTCATCTTTTGAGGTCTCCGTTTGGATTACCTCAGTTTTATAAAAAAAAAAATCTTATTCCTAATAAAAAAGTCTTGTATTTGGGTTGGTTACTTATGGTTAAGGTTAGGGCTGGGTGGGGGTTAGGGGTGTCGACTGGGTTTAGGGTTGTTTATCATCCAGGGGCCACGACCAGAACACAGTTCTGATTCCGATCTGGACCCTGTCCTTCCTGCGTTTCCTCATTCCTGTTTCAGGGAGGGAGTGCTATCAGGGAAAGAGATGTGTAGCCCAGCGAGTTAAGACGCTGTGCGCCGGAGCAGAAGGTTGTCGGTGTAAGTCCCCGGGTCGGCAGAATGATGTCTTTGTAAGGCCCTCGATCTCCGGTCGCCCCGGCGACCGTCTGACCCTGCTTTCTCCATCTCCTAAATAAATAAAAATGTAAAAAATACACCCAGAGTGCAAGCACAGGTGTACGGCTGTGCCCTTCATCTGCCTCTGTTTCATCTGCCTTTTTCATGCAGTCGCCTGTGTGCCCCAAGGACACCGTCTGTCGCCCCTCTGCTCGGCCCCACATTTAGTGCAGATCTTCCTCTCGCTTCCCTTCCATTTAGTTCAGTGTTTCCCAGCCTGATCCTTAGCGGCCGGGAGGGAGCGAAGGTGTAGACCGTCTGGCCGGGAGCTAGGAGGGAGCGAAGGTGTAGACCGTCTGGCCAGGAGCCAGGAGGGAGCGAAGGTGTAGACCATCTGGCCGGGAGCTAGGAGGGAGCGAAGGTGTAGACCGTCTGGCCAGGAGCCAGGAGGGAGCGAAGGTGTAGACCATCTGGCCGGGAGCTAGGAGGGAGCGAAGGTGTAGACCGTCTGGCCAGGAGCCAGGAGGGAGCGAAGGTGTAGACCATCTGGCCGGGAGCTAGGAGGGAGCGAAGGTGTAGACCGTCTGGCCAGGAGCCAGGAGGGAGCGAAGGTGTAGACCAT
>JABFDZ020000050.1:20507357-20523790 GCA_019775955.2 Pollimyrus isidori
TTTTAAACCTCCCAGGTTCATTTTGGCACTTTTCTTTGCCTCCCCCCCCCCCCCCTCCCTTGTATCCTCTTGTCTTGCGGGGGGATTAGGGAATGTGATGTCATCCGCTGTGAGGCTCGAATAGTATGTGGACACCAGTTAGTGCAAGGTGCCCATCGCTGGAAGTGAATGAGTCCGCCATGACAATTTAAACCGGCATGAGACGTGCGTCCGCCCTATAGGTGTGTTTTGTTTGACCTTCCGGTATGTTTTGGTTCCTGATCAGGCCATAATCACTGCCGACGCCCTCTCTCTGACCCCTCCCTCAAGCCTCTTCTGTGGGTAATACAGTAAACTCTTTCTTCAAGAGGCCTCGCATTTCAGAATATCGTTTTAACCTCTGAATTTAAACAGCGCAGCACTTATCAAGGATACGCCATTTAAGCAAAGTTATTCCTAGTTTAAGGGGAGCACTGGTGTGTTAGACTAAACTATAGTCCCACACTCGTGCGTGTATCCAACTGGTTGGGGGTCAAATTTGGGCTAAACCAGAGCTTGGTGTTTTGCCTTCACATTCTGATAACTGTGGAGACAGGCCAATTGAGGATGGCAGGCAGTGCTCAGCGGGAGCCGGCTCTGGGAAGGGGCCGCGGAGCACAGCTGTCCCCTCCACCCCCCGCCGAGCTCCTGAGGCTGCTGGTCGCTTTAGCTCTCCGGTGGTCAGCCCTAATTTCTGCCTCTCGGTGCCAGGCTTCTGGATGCTTCCCTTCTCCGAGGTCCCTGTCAATAGCTTTGAGTCATACAGTCTATGCGGTACGTAGGGAGTTTGGTTAGCGTATCCATTTGAATCCCTAAATAAAGCCAAAAAAACCCTGTGGGAAAAAAAAACACAAGTGTTACTGCAAATGCTAAGAAGGACCTAAATGTATCATCTACTAGAAATGAACATTTTCTCCCGCCTGTGGTGTCTGATAACTCTGCATTTGGGTGAATTTGGAACGGGAGCCAAATGGCCGTGCTCCCCATTCCCGCAGCCTTGACACCTGGCTGTAATTCTAGCAACTTATCACGGAAATGAGGATGAGCTGGGAACAATGCGGGCAGGTGGGCTCTGATGTAAACTCAGCTGGCCCCCCCGATGAGACTGTCGGTCAAAAATTACAGCTTTATACAGGGTCCTGTGCAGATTTGAGAAATATGGAACCTCTCAAGAGGCAACATCTTGGCTGTACCTCAAGGCTGCTGCTGGGTGCTGGGCCTTATAAACACCCTTTCAGTAGTGGTGCTTTGGGATTTTGGCCCTGATTGAGTTTCTGAGGCGTACAGTTGGGGACTGTTAGAGGGGCTGATGTGCAATAGGCTCCCTTTAGCGTTTCAGTGCTTGTAGGGCTAGCCTGTTAGCATTCCTCAGGTCACCGTGTTCCTCATCCATCTTCGGAGCCGCCTCACTCGCAAACGGAGGGGAGGCGAGGCAGCGTGCAGATTTGCTCATTTTTTTGCAATCCTCTTAAACGTGGGAAAAACGTGGAAAAACTTGGCCTAATGAGCACTGTTCTTCTCTTGAGTTGGCACTGTGTACGTGCGGAACTACAGCTAGATCTCCTTTGAATACAGCCTCAGTCTAATGTGTAACCATTCACCTTTGCACCTCCCAACTGCCAAGTCTGTATCGCAGCAGGTAATGTCCAATTTTCTGTCATGTTGACATTTTACACTGTAATTAGCTGCGTTTATGTATCCCTTTAAGTCATTCCCTTCAGTCCAATTCTGCCATTATCCTTTATAATGATGCCACAGCTATTCACCATGAAATCTTTTATCATGGGGACTCGTTCTCCAGAAGCGAGTCTCTATTTGCCACAAAGGCCTCTCTCTGTGGGTGAGCTCTTATTGAATGTGCTGAGAGATGGCCTTCATCAGAGCTGCATCAGATGGGCTTCATGTTGTTCTATGTGTTTTACCTTTAAAATATAAATCTGGCTCCCGGCAGCTAGAGCAAAGACCTTTAATCAGAAACTGCTCGAGTGAAATTAAATTTTTATTATTTGCAAGTTTCTTCTCTCGCCCAGACCAGGATAAGAGGTCAGAAGATGGATAAATGTAGGAAGTTCCATTTGCTTTTCGTGCTTGCCGTTTTGGTTTGTTTATTTTTCGGGGTTGATTTTTCGTTTGCCTTTTGATGCACACAGTGTTCAGTGTGTAGGTGATAACAATGACAAGGATCGTCAGATGACCATAGCCCATGTTCCTGCCAAGGTCACACATCAAACGGGGGAACTGTGCTGTTGAAAAGCCAGTCAAATCAAATCAATTTGCGTTACCCTGGAGAAAGCACTTAGCATCCAGCTATGTCGCAATGATTTCTGTTGAAATCCGGTGACTCATCGGCTGGTAAGTGAATGTCCCATGGCGCCGTTGTGTTCAGAGGTGTCTTTTGGAGAGAGCCCACGCTTTTGGTCCCTTGTCGGTTTTCCCTGGAGACTTTGGTTCTTCAGGATGGTGGAACCTGTCTATAGAGAGGCCAAAGTACAAGGAAGGGTGGACAGTAACCCGTGGGCTCCTGAAGTGGATTGTGGTAGAGCCAGTGGGATACAGCTGTCACTCTCCTCACATCACCCCTGCTGTACCTTACCCTTTGAACACGTCTTTTGGATTCTGAAACCTTCCTTGCTCACATGTGGAGCTGCATCATTCTTTATTTTGATAAATTGGAAAAGGATGTCTTAAGTATTGGGTGAATCATAGTGTATCAGTTGTTGTAGAGATTAAGTCATATGGATGTGGTTTGCCCTGACGTTATGGAGGTGCTTTAGATGACTGCCAGAGGAATACCAGCTGAGAGGTATGTGCTATAGACACTTGCCACTTGTGAGAAGCCGACAGTGAAGTAAGGTTCTATTGTGACGTTGAGGTTTTCTCATATTGGTGGGCTTGTCGAAATTGAAAAACGTGTCTTTGGGTTTTCACTGAAGGAACTGCTGTACCCTGATACTGCTGGTGTTCCTTTGTAATGGGACTTCAGTGGATTTAGTCAACAGCCTGGTACTTGGTTGTCTTTTGCCAAGTCACTAAATGGGGGCTTGACCCCATTAGGCAAAGTTGTAGGTAAATGATGCACCATGAAGTACTTAATGGAGCAGAGGTGCCTTGGATATCGCCTTGCTAATACAACAAATGGGCTATCACTGGAAACGCTTTCTCCATAGCTATAGGCACAGAAAACAATGGCTTGGCGTCCTCTATTCCTCAGGAAAAAAACTGATTGGTTAGTTGGTCAGTTAGTTAGTTGATGAAATTGATAAGTGGTTCTATTTAAATCTGTATAGGCAATGAGAAGTCATCAACAGGAAACCAGTGATTTGCTTACTCTTGCAGCATTTAAATTTTAAAGCTAATTATAAGAGGATGAACAGGCAGATGCTCTGGAAAATTAAGGCTTAAAACATGATGACTTGATGGGATTATTACATTATAATTCCTCTTTTTTTGGACATGGGTAAAATTGCAGGGCAGACTGTTTTACCATCTCAATAGTTCCAGCCGATTCAAGTAGTCTGCATTTATCTTTGAGTAGAAGCTATGAGACCCATGCGTTTAAATGTTTTCAGGAACATAATATATTGTTTAGTTATAGAAATGCACTGCGAATTGCAATGAGGCGCAAGTAATTTTAACCAATTGTTCGTCTCTGGCTGGCAGCAGTATTTTATGTCTGTTGTTAATCGAAATAAGTCACGGCCGCCATCTCGTCCAGATGTTTCACACTGAAATGTAGAGACCTGCCAGTGGGCTCAGGCTGTCATTTAGAGTTGAAGTGTGTATTGTTAGAACTGGGTGTTGACAGCAGAGGGTCTGTCAGTACTGAATACGGGGAGACGGCGGTATGGTGGTGCTTTGCGTGCAGGCTGCTGTTCAGGGGGCCGCGTGACTAGGCTGTGCTGCCGTTTGGGTTCTCTGGTGCAGCCGGCTCTCAAGGGCACGTGCTTATGGCTCCACAAGTGTCTCGGGCCCAGGAACAGACTGAAGGTAGCTCATTAGCCAGGTTTTATTTTTAGGGGATTCGCCAGAGTTCGCCAATTCATTCATTTATCAAGCTCTTGATTTCATGCAATGACACAGCGGCCCCCTGGGAGACTTGGATTCAAATGTATTAATTAAGGTCTTGAGGGGAGACAAGATCTTTGTTTTGATTAGGTGTTCACTACAAGAGCAGCATTTAACCTGTTCTAGGGAGGAGAACTCTCTAATGGAAGAAATTAGCTGAATGTAGAGAAATGTTTAGGAGAAAGGTACTTGAGCTTTTTAATTACATAAAAGTTGGGTTTCCCTTCCAGAGATGGTTCATATCCCAACAGTAAAAGATCAAATCCAGATCAAGATTTTATTTCAACCAAACCAGTTGATCACTGAACTGGTTGGTTGAAGTAGAGTCTTAGTCTGGATTTTTACTTTCTGGACCCTGTGGTACAGGTTAGTGTAATTTTGTTTAACCGTAACTTTAACATTTATTATTTGGCAAATTATTTGCTCTTGTATTTGGCGTCAATGTGGCCATTGGCTTCTTTCAGAGTATTTCCTTTTTAAATGTTTTTCTTCAGCAGTCTTATTGATGTCGTAACACATCGACAAGTAATCGCTAATTAATTTATTTAGCAAAAGACCATAATTCCCTGCGAAGATGGCTAGTACCATAATGTTAGATTTGCTTTGGCAAATCAAATATCTTGATGCAAGTCAGGCTACTGCAAGTGTTCAGTTAAGGCTCTTTGATTAGGACAGGCTTGCTGCATAATTTTATATCAGAAAGTGCTGATTATGGCCCAGAATCCTTTGCTGTGGTCTTTCCATGCTTATCACACTTTCATAACCATGCAACAATGTAATCCACCAGAGCGATCTGGGCACCTTGTCTTGCAGTCTGCATTTCCAGCTTGGGAGACAGGCATTGCTTCCACCACCGAGACTGTGTGCCAGTGTGTCGTGCAGTGACAGGTTTCCGCAAGGAGGGGGAACCGCTGAAAAGATAGTAAAGGCCTCTTACTGGGAGAGAACCGTTACATAACTGGGAAGAGAGCAGGGATGCCATGGCAGGATCACCACTTTCCGCTGGGAATGTCTCCATGTCTTCATCTGGCTCTTAAGCTGTCCTCGATGCTCAGACAGCGGCAGACTGTTTTCTCCCTCAGGTGTTTAGCCTGTTGGGGAAGCTAGGAGTAGTTTGTTTATGTCCAAGTACACTATTCACTTAAATGTCTGTGTAGATGTGTATGTGCACAAAGGTGTCATTAAGATACATTAGAATGGTCTCTCATATTTTCTGATTACCATAAAATGTAAGGTTCCTGTAACGAATAAAGGCGCTATGAAAATTTAAATTATGTGGTAGTTACAGGTGATTTTAATATACCTGGGATACAGTGGGACAAATGAACTTCAGATGGTGGAATTGGCACAGGATTGTTTTTTTACTCGGTTTGTTAATACCCCTAACAGGGGAGAAGCCCCCGATCACCCGATGTTCTCTAATAGCCCAGATAGGACTGGAAAATTTTAGGTTTTAGATCCACTTAGTGGTAGTGATCATGACAAGGTTAAATTCGAGGTTAATTTTAGTGTTTGAACAGCAAAGTTCAAAATAAAAATATACAGTGTTAGGAAGGCTAACTTTATTGGTATGAGGCTGAAACTATAAAATGTAAAGTTGATGGAGTTCAATAACAAAGCTAATGAAGGAACCTGGGAATCTTTTAAAAGCACATTATTGCAAACGCATGAGGACTTCATACCCCTTTCCAGCAAAACTAAGTGTAGGAACCGGCAGCCAAGGTGGTTTACTATGGATATTACGAATAAAGTCAGGAGGAAAAGGGCTCTGTTCCACAAATGGAGAATAATTGATGATTTCAAAAATAAAGCAGGAGTATCTAAGTCTACAAGATGAGTTAAAAAATAACATTAGACTGGCCAAGAGGAATGTAGAAAGGAAGATTGCATTGGAGGCTAAGAATGACATTAAAAGTTTGTTTCAGTGATTTAACTCCATAAGAGATGTAAAAGCTGAAATCACTAATCAGCAGGATTGTAAGGGTCTTATAATTGAAAATTAAATTGATACAGTTAATGAGAGTGATTTGTTTTGCATGGGTATTCATTGTGGAGGACATAAATTATGTACTGACTTGTATTCCTAATCCAGTTATGAGTATAACCAATAGAGAGTATGTATAACTGAAGCTGATGTGCTACAAAGCCTAGCTGAACTCAGAATAAATAAATCACAGGGCCCTGATGGCATCTTGCCCATAGTTTTAAAAGAGATTAGGGATATTATTAGCCAAACTTTAATATTCCAGAAATCCCTTTCTGCTGGTGTGGTGTGGTACCTTCTGATGGGAAGCATGCTAATATAACACTCGTATTCAAAAAGGGGGATAGATGTAATCCGACAAACTATAGGCCAATCAGTTTAACTTGCATAACTGGAAAAGTAATGGAAGCTGTAATCCAAGCGAAAATGGTAGATTACCTGGATTCAAATAGCATGTTTAGCGATAACCAACACAAAATAAAAGGTAGCTGATTATGAGAAAGACCTCGGTGTGTATGTTGATGCTTCCGAGTCCCGCTCTCGCCAGTGTGGGGAAGCAATTAAAAAGGCCAATAGGATGTCGGGTTACATCTCTAGGCGTGTGGAGTTTTATTACCTTGTATATAGGTCTGTAGGGCTTGTAAACTACCCCACGACTTGATAAAAGCATCCATATTGATATTTAAAGTGTATACTGCCGATGATGTGCAGTGTGTCCAAAGCTGCACATTCACAAATCTGGAGTGCAGCAAGCGTTCGTCCACAGAGGCGCGCAGTGATGCCAAACGCATCATAAACATTGGAGTCCGCTAGTATGCGGGTGGAGAAGTCTTTCATATGTCCAATATCGCTCACACATTTAATGAGTACATATGTAGGGTGTAGTTAGAGTATGGAATAGTCTTCCTGCTAGTGTAGTGCAAGCTAAAACCCTGGGGTCCTTTCAATCAGAGCTCCATAAGATTTTAATAACTTTAAGCTATTACCTGAATCTTCCCCAAACGTGTTTGATGGGCCAAATAGCTTCTCATTTGTATATTTTTTATGTTCTTCAGGGTGTGGTTTTCCAGCGCTGCTTATCGCTGAGTGTCGATGCCTCAGCGTCTATGTGCAACGGGTGCCCGCACGTAGACGGTGTGACAGGGGTGTTCCGTAGGATGTTTATCTGCTGGGGTTTGTTGTTTATTAGGTTTTTGTCCAAAGTATTGGGTTTAAACCATTAATTAGCACTGATTAAACACCACAACACATCCCCTAGAGAGCAATTAGTGTGTTATACTCAGGAAGCCTCATGTATAAATTAGACAAGCCAGACTTCCAGTGCGCCATTTTGCAGATATTTTTTGTTCCCCCCCGTACTCCTGTTTTTGCTGGGACGGTCCATTCATTTCCACGGGGGGAAGCCCTGGTCACAACAGCGGCAACTTTAACCCTTACCCAGCCCTGACCGTTATGTAGTCATTTAATGAAATGCCAATGAAACCAAAATTTAGTCTCCAACAAAACACTTGTATATGACACATTTTTATTCATAGTAAAAGAGAAAAAAACTACATATTAGTTGATTACAGAAAAACTCAAGTTTTCTCTCTCAAAAATTGAAATAAATCAGACTAGTGAAAACCAACTGACTTGTGCTTATTTTTACACCTAGTTCAGTCTGTGGCAATGAATTTCAATAGCAGTGAACCTTTCAAGCCCATTAAAAGAAAAAGCAACTATTTCTTTTCATTTTAGAAAAGCACTTCGCTGTTTGTGGTGTTCTTACCCATTATTACCACTCCGCATGGCTTCTTTCGCGACCCTAACAAAATGTCTGTGTTTTTCTCTACCTAACGCCGAGTGCGACACAGACATAGCAAAACAGTTTACAAAAAGACTTCTCAAACAAAATTATGCTTAGTACTCTTCAGATGGATGCGTGGTTTACCTGCCTGAAGCTGGTTGGATGAACATTATCCAGTTCACAACTACAGTCAGCGCTAAGTAAAGTTGATGGCGATGAAGGAAAAAATATATTATGTATCGCGATTTTTTTTGTATGGCAATTTATTTATCGGCACACTAACCCCAAAATAGATTTTTAAATAAATGTTTAATTTATATATGTTTGGATTTGAGATGGAGAAACGTTGCAGTTCCTCTGTAATCCTACTAGGGGCTCTCTCTTAACTATTCCCACATTCACAGGCAGCATCCCCTGTAATAGGAGCTAATTATTTTCTACCTATGTTTAGCAATAACAGGAACGGTGGACGACATAGCAGAGATTCATGCTGCTCCTCCACAGTTTAAATCCAATGTAGCGTAAGGAGGAGTTCGACATGGGACATTCTATATACAAACTTTTCTGTTCTACGTAGACTTGGAATGACTATGTCCATTGACAATGGAAATGTCTCTTGGTGGTATCAGACTGTGCTTTGTGGAATACATAGAGCGTGAATTTGTAGTACAATTTATTTGCAATCGATTATGTGACGATGAACCAAATAGGACTCTTTGAAGCGTCATACTGTCCATCACCCAACTTTGGTAATGGCAATGGAAGCTGGTCCACAGTCGACATTGTGAGCTGCCTTTCACCGTAGAAGCCAGATCACGGTTAAACCTTAATCTCACATGTCTGTGAGTTGCTTCGTAGCCCCCGTGAGCATTTCTTACTAGGGTTAGATCATTGTGTGTTGGTCATTAGCTACACATTCCTTTGGATGTGCTGTCATGGATACGGCTTTGAAGGTTGCTGATATGAAGAAATTGTTCTCTGATAGCATAAAGTTTTTTTTTTCTCCACGACGACAAACTAGTTCAAAACTCCTTTTTATGTGGATATAAAACAAAGTAGACCTTTCCTGTTTCTCCCCCTCCCTGAAAGAAGTGTGTGGAACCAAGCAGTATATATTTCAAAGAGTGATTTCACTATATCTATGCAGTTAACCCTAAAACATATTATCGTATCTGTATGGAAGGCTTAATGAACTTTCAATTACCGCAATAAATGGACAGGATAATTTCCCCCTAGTTTGGTATTCCAATATAGATTTTTTCTTCATGCATTAAATTGTGACCACTTTAATTTTATCCCCATAAATCCCCCATAGACCACAGCAGTTAAAACATCAAGATGTATAAAAACTGTCAGAGCTTCCCTGAAAATACATATGAAATTTATGTTCAGAAGATCCAGGTGGATGAGATGAGACGTACCTCCCAACCTGATGTGGGTGTGCTTATCGTAAAGGGAAACTTTCAGGATTAAAAAAATTATATATATATAGAATGAAATACAGGTTGAAGCTGCAAAAGATGGCAGGATTGTTAACTAAAGACATGTAAAATCCTTTCTCTAGCAGTGGTTTTTGACTCAGCCTATGAAGCTCTGAGGTAAAGTGATATGATGGCACAGATTTTCCAGTTGGAAGACAGGTTTAATTCGCTTATTTTGCTGTCATTTATGCAGTGCCTTGAGTCATTAAGGTTAAGTGCTTCACTGACCGAGGGATTTGAACCAGCGACCTTTCGATATCACAGAGTCCTTATCCACAGGAGCCACATATTCTACATCAGGGGCTTTCCAGTCAGCTAGTTTTACTGGCACAATGTACAGGCAGTCCCCACCTTAAATATGTCTTATAGACTCATACTTATGAATGGACTGCTAGAAAGCCTGTTATATAAAATAAATGAGTTACAGACCACTATATTTAACTTTGTGATGCTCATGATAACATTGCATCATTGTAACCAGGAGGCTGCTGTATGCCAGTCTGCAGTCATCAAAAGGTCAGGACTTAAAGTTTCGGTGGTCTACAGTACCAGTGAAAAGTTTGGACATGACAAACTGCCTATAAAGGAGAGTGATAGACTGCTGCGTCAATTGGGGTTAAGAGCCTTGCACAAGGAGCCAAAGGTGGGATCACTCTGCCGACCCGGGGATTTGAACCACCAACCTTCTGAGTCCCAAAAAAACAATTTATTTTTTTTTTTTCAGTTAATGCTTTTTCGGTCAGTGCAAAAAATCCATATATCTTATTTTATAGTTTTGATGCCTTTTACGATTTTTCTAAAATGTGGAGAATAGTACAAAAAACTTTCTGTGGGTAGGTGTGTCCACACCTTTGACTGTACTCTATTTCTCTGGCTGTTCCACAGCTCTAATGTAAAAAGCACGGATGATAATGTCAGTGGTGGATGGCCTGTCTCCGAAACGGAACATTTCTGCTGCTCATTATGCGTACCTCAAGCAAGAGGAGACCTTAATGCAGAACGTTTTATGCTGAATAAAATGCATACTTTTATTGTTTACAAAAAGGCATAACATGGCAAGAATGTTTTATGTCGCTTTCAGGTCTAGTAGAGGCTCAACGCCGTGTTTTATGTGTTATTAACTTTTTTTTTATTTTTTTCTGACATTGCCATGGTAGCGGAATCCTCTCCGAATGGGAAAGCAGAAGCCTTCTAGGTGCCTTCATTCATCCAAATTTCCGTGAATTGATGTAGGAGGGAAAGTAGGCGCTCTTGGAGTTAAGGGAAGTGGCCTCCCGGCCGCCAGCAGCTGAGTAGCGGAGTCGGGCCTGACTCCGGGTTCCCCGATCGCGCGTCAGTGAAGTTGTGCGCGGGGCGAGCCAGCAGACCCACGGCCCCAGTGCTGAGGACCATGAAGTGATGTGACTCGTGGTCCTTTCTGGTGTGAATTTCACATTAGCGGTGGCGCGAGATGACGGCGTCGCGTTTCTGAAGTGTAGCTCTTTAGGGCCCCGGGTTTGGAGAGGTGCCTGCTGGTCCCGCTCCACCCCCCTCCCCAAACTTCCATCTATGGATGAAATTGGCCTCCTTCGTCTCACAGCCCAGCTGTTCTTTACACCATAATCCCCCAACCCCAATCCCTACACGCAATCACCATCCCGGGAAGAATATATGACCCTTTCAGCCGTATTTCCGCCGCGTCGTCCATCTTCAGGTACATGAACTCGGGTAGGATGTCGGCTGGGAATAGCCTGAGGTTGCCAGGCGTCCCTCTCCCGGGGGATTATGGGTGATACTCCAGGATATTACCTCCCGTGGTTTCATCTTCCATCCCATAGTGCTACATCAGGACTCCCTCTGATGATGAAGGCCGAACGGGCATCATCCTGGAACCCTGCTCTCACAATGGATGGTGATTCGAAAAATAACAGTCGGTTGTCATAGAAACCAAAAGGCCAAGTAGTTTTTAAAGAGTTTTATTTTGGAAACATTCATCCTAGACCTGCAGTATTAATATAGATGAGAAATGTATGAATGCCCACCGAAATGTGATGCAGCAGGTCTTTGTGCCCCAGCTATTCACTGACTTTCTGTTTCTTCTATTTCTATCTCTTTTCTTTTAAAATCCGCAGGGACAGAAACTTTTTTTTTTTTTACAGCGTTCAAAAGACTGTTTCAACACTTTGTGTGACCTTGTCCATGTCGATTTTTTTTTTTCTCCCCCAAGCTCATGGAATTGTTGAAAAAGACTAACCTACGATTTAGAGGCCTTTTGGGACTTTAAGCGTGTCTTTTTTCCGTCCACGTTGCGCATCACAAAAGCCGGAGGATCGACAACCTTACCCAGGAGGTCTCGGCGTTCTGGGGACTGGATCAGTGCCGTGCCCATGCGCTGCACTCTGACCTCCGGTCTCATTCATCTTCTCTTTGAGACCACTTCTGTCACATGACCCTGGAAAGACGCAGTGACAGGGCGTGAAATAGCAGGCGGTTATTTGTCATATGCGGCTTTCAGCTTGATGTTCATCACATACCATAAGAATGACATAAAGACACTAAAACCTCCGTGTTTGAACTTGGGTTAAAGTGGTACGTACATATACCATTTTTCTGGAATTCAGCCTGTGTCCTTCACATAATCCTACTTAAATAGAATAACATGCCGTCCTTTGAAAGAGTGCAAATTGCAATTAAGAAATTATCAACAGGAAGGAAACGCTGAAGTAGAACTGCGACATGACCTGAATTGGACCAGTCGCTCCCGGAGCTGAAGATGGGCTTTGTAGCTCAGCGGGAAGATGGATGTCTGTGAGATCTCTATGTAGGGAGCATTGAGCAGTTATGTGCAAAGAAATTAAAACAAATATTTAAGCTGCAAACAATATTGATGGTAATTGCAAAAATCCGGGCAATATGTACATTGGATGAGGGTCTGAGTGAGTTCAGAGAGCTTCTGCAGAAGATGTGAAGAATATGGCGCTTACTGTTGACCGTCAGCATGGGTTTCTATGGCCTGATTCCCACTGCTCCCCCTTCCACCTCCTCAGAGGAAACACTCCAGCGAGTTTGGAAGACAGCATCTCGAACCCGGCCGTTCGGCTTGGTTTTTCAGCTCCGTTGCTGAGGTAACAAACATCTTTATAAATCCACATGACCGCATTCTGCATGCTCCTCTGTAAACACTTGAGATTTTGAAATACTTCACCTTTCAATGATTCTGTCATCTCGCACGTGAACCCAAGATGTTTATGGGTAATCGGCAGAGAATGACGGCAGAGACCCCAGTTAACCACCACCTTTGACTGCTGGGAAATTCTTGCTGGACAAAATGGTGGGAGTGGCCTGGACCACTTTTAGGGGGTCATCCACCATTGACCCCAGCTTTAATACTCCAATTTAATCCATGGCTTCACTTAGCAGTGCACCCCGATGGAGTCAAGAGCCAGGGTGTGTTGAATTGGCAGTAAATAGTTTTAAACTCCGCCAGCTAGTCACGCTCTGCAGAAGATAGAGGAGGGATCGTGTAAAATGGGCACGGAAGCTCATTGTCAGGTGAGTGGCACATCTTTACCAGCTTAACGTGATCTCAGTCCATTACTGTCGCAGCAACAGCGGGCCTCACGGTGTAAATGCCGGCCTTCTGTGCCGATCGATGGGCCTCGTTGGGCTTTGTCTGGTGAACGCTCAGTCGCCGAGAGTCCTTACTGCTACATCCGAGAGGCTTAGCAGGGTCCAGGAAGGAACGGCTTTGGCGGGTGAGTGCAGGGTAGCGGCCGAGTGACGGGGAATTGGGCTGCTGTTACGGCGCACGTGTTTGCCGCGTATGGCTGGAAAGGCTTTCCCAGCAGCCTCTGCAGTCATGTGACATTTTTACCTTATTTGGAATCCCCTCTCGGGAAGTATCCCTCTGTGTAATGCATATCAACTCTTATAGTGTCCTGCTCATACCGCCATTTGTTTATTTTTATTAATTGTGTTTTGGTCCAGGGCACATCTTACGCATGATAATTATTCTTTGAAATGATCTGAATACTGTGGAGCACATTCAGTAACCCCTGCATGCTGTATATTCCACATAATGAATAATATTACGTTTTGGTGTGGATGAAGAAAAACCTTCCTTTAATATATATATGTGGGAGTTTTATATTGTAATAAAAATAATCGCCATGTTTTTGAACGTTACCCAAAAGCGGTGACAAGTAGAATGAGATGTGAATTAATCAGTATTCACACTAACAGTATAATTACCCAGGATAGACAGACAGAATTTGTAAAATCATTTATTATGTGACGTCGGCCCTTTTAATGTGAGGGGCCCGTATCATGGCAGGTTTTAGTTTAATATTGCATATGTTAAACAGCTAGGCTGTGAGATTTTTTTTTTTTTAAACGATATTTGGTATTGAGCACGTTGGTCATGGTCTCTGGACCCGCCTGGAGGACGCACAGGTGCCTGCCTCTGCTGGAGAGGCTCCGTCTTTACAGGACTAAACTGGCAAGGGGGGTGAACGGGGCCAACTACAGAAAAATAATCCCAAAAGGGCGCAGTCTACTTACAGGTAAAACGATGTACTTCAGCGACCAAATGAGGCAGACCTTACGAGGTGCAGTTATGGGCCTGATGTAACTGCATTTCAGAACTGGTTATTTGTGCAAGACGAATCGTACCAAATTATCCCTGCACTGGAATAGGATGGAGGAGGGGGGTGTGAACTGGAGTAGCCCCCATAATTCCTGCCGCCCGCTCCCCATGCCTCAGATGGATGTTAGTCATGCCCGGTTGCCCCGCCCTCGGGCTGAAATGACCGAAATGTGCGTTTTGATGTTTGCCGTTTAATAATAGGATGGGTAGATGCCTGTTAATATTTCCCATCATGCTTGTTTATCAATTTTTCCAGTTGACTGCAGTACAGGCAGGATGTTCGTTATGTAAATCGTGGCTTGGGGGTCATCGTTGTTCATTGCTTTCCCGGTGGCATCTTCCACAGCATGTTCTCGAGATCTAGCATGGAGCAGAGCCTCTGAAGCCGCTTATATAAACACGTTTTATTCCCTTCATTCTGCTCGCATGTCCTGCTGTTCGCTCGTCATCATTAACTAGCCGAACCCAATGAGGAATGAAAAGGCCGTTTCGGTGGTGCTGTACACCGCTGTCAACAAAACGAATCGGTTTATTCTGACGGGGGGGGGGGGGAGGTTGCGTAATGCTAAGGTTAGAGTGCCGAGATGTTGCAGTGAGGGGAAGCCTACCGTCACAGGAAGCGTCAAGGCCCGACAGCCTGGCCCCCTGGATGACGTGCGGAGTCTGGACTGTAACGAGGGTGAGACCGCTGGCTTTGGGCCACCGGCGGCAGTTTCAGCGGTGCCCTGTCGCCACGTTACCCTGGTTCCTCTCTGAGATGCTGTTCCCGCCGCGGCGTGTCACTATGTGGTAGTTTTCGCGTCTTGCGGTCATCAACATTTTTTCCTCCGTTCGTTTCCCTTACTGAAGCGCTCCCCTCCACCTGCTTCTGGCTCTCCTTAACTCCTACCCCTTCTGCTGACTTTCCTTCTGTTTCCAACCCTACTCTCTGCTCCCCCCCCCATTCCCTGTGCATTTCCTGTTACCGTAGAACACTGATGGGTGGCGGTGAAGGTAATTAAACTGAAATATGGAATTTAAATATTTAATTGCGTTATTGCGTGCCGTCAAACTTCAGCGTCAGGTTTCAATTAATATCGTTTATGATATCCATGTAAGCAGTGCTGGAGCTTCAAATGCAGTCATTCTTTAACGTTATTTGTTTTCAGCATGCAGGGAGCTAATGGATGGGCGTCTGGTATTATAAACCACTGGCTTTTAATGAGCATAGCCTGTTTGATTTGGAGGTTTTCGGGTCACATTTTTCACCGTCTTTATAAAGAGAGGATTCTAGAGGCTTTGTGAGACTCTGGTGTTGATGCTAATCAGTGTGTGAAGATCTCCTGGCTGTTCCCTTCACCAGTCTGTGTCTGGTAATAACTTCCCGATGAGCTGCTCTTGCTTGAGACACCAAAGAGTCTGGGGTTGCCATCCCAGCCTGAAAGGAGGAGCTTATCCTTGCACTTATATATATTTTTTTTTTGCCGCGATATGATGGACCCCAAGTGATCCCTTTAACTGTGATCACATTTGCACAGCTGGATCGTAACGTTAGAAGCCTCTTCAGACATTTTGATCCGTTTTGTTGTTGCTAATCTAGTAAGTTGGTTCTTATTTACATATCGGTATCTGCAGTTATGTAACGCATCACATTGCGGGTGCTTGTGGAAATTCAACCCGTAAGACATACTGGGTGAAGCACAAAGAATCTGTCAGAGTCGCTGTTGGGCCCAGCCTGCCCACTCACGCTCTGAAGAAGGCTTCCGTTCCTTTTCCTCCACGGTTTCGTCGCGTTGCGGTTCCGTGAGCCCCGCCCTCCCCCACATCTGTGAGCTTTTTAGTTGCTGGCAGCTCGAGCCCGGAGCCCGGAAGGTTCTGGTAGCTGGCACATGCTACCTTACGTACAGGGAATTAAAGTGTGAGAATTTCATTGGAGTGATACGGAGGGAGAAAAGAACAAATCTGTTTTGGAAAAATGAATTTCCTCAAAGGATTCCCCATGTTGTATAACTGCTCAGCTGACTTGCCCTGCAGTTTTCATTTCTTTTTAGTAATTATACTCAGTAGTAAGTATACTCAGTACAATCAGTGGGTGCACAGTTTTGTAAAATTCCTCTTTACTGAAGACTTGCCAGTCCCTGTAGGAGTAACAAGGAGCAGCTGTGATTTAACCCCGTGCATTTACAGCCCATTGTAGGAAATTCTTAAATGTCGTGGTATACATGATCACTATAAAAACCATTACATCATCCTTCACCATCACAGACCTTGATGAAAAGCTTCCCTCGTGTTTCTGAATTTCCCTAAATGGTAAAACATAGAGTGTTTACATTTTAGGAAATATTAAGCATGCATTTCCAATTCTGTTCTGCTCTATTACGAAAATATACCTACTTATCTTCTGCTGGGTATAATGCCCTCCTGTTATTCACCATAGCTGGCCATGTTGGGGGGGGGGGGGGGTCACTGTCTTTAACGATTTGGCCACTGACTTTT
>JABFDZ020000050.1:20588505-20603350 GCA_019775955.2 Pollimyrus isidori
CCCCCCCCCCCCCCCCCCCCCCCCCCCCCCCCCCCCCCCCCCCCCCCCCCCCCCCCCCCCCCCCCCCCCCCAGGGACTGAGATGGGAAACACGGTTTTAGGCCGTAAACTGATGATCCATATTTTCATTTCGGAAAACAAAACTTAGGAAAGTGTGACACCTGTGTAGTAAATGATTCTCAAAGGCGTCGGCGCTGAGACTGGGACGAGTGATGCCCGAAGCCCAAGCACTGGGGGAGGGGGAGGACCATACTGACCTAGGAAGACCCGCCGCTTGGTGCTCAGCTCGGCGGCTACACGGACGCTGGTGCACAGGTTGAGCATAATCAGCATGGTGATGATCATTATGATGCTCTGCCACAACAAGGGGGTGTCGAAATATCGCCCGAACCTGCGGGGGAGGAGGGGGGAGAGAGAGACACGAGGGGGCAGGGTCACTGGCATGTTCCGGAAACCACAAGCGCAGAAGGAATACCAGAGGATGCAAAGCGGAGCTTTATAAAGTCTTCAGAGGTTAAGAGAGCAAACACAGCCAGCACAAATCTAGCAGTTGTATTTCGAGAAAAAGCAAAAATCCCTGTTAGCATGATGCAGACGCTCCCCCACGCCCAATTAAGCCCTGACCAAGCAGCCGACGACTGAACTTTCATTCAGTACCGAACAAACATTCGCAAACCTCTCACTCCCATCAGAGCAGGGCTACGTAATTCATATACGTTATATATATATATATGTGTTACGGCTCAACAACCAACCACCCACTGCAAGTGGAAAAGCAGCACAGGAGGCCTCACCCCCCTAAAGAACTAGGTGGCACAGTGACCGGAGGCAAATGCAAGAACAGAGCCAAAAGGCTTCAGATTCAGCTTTTCATCTCTGCCCAGAATATCTCCGTAACACTTTACTTCAAGGGGCACCAGTAACTTAGCAAAAAAGTTACTACTTAAGTTCAAATCCTGAAGAAATATACTAACTTGGTGAGACATGAAGCTTTAGGGTTGATTAATAATGAATGAACATGGGATCAGTACATAAACAACACTACTGGTTAATTAATACATTAAGTAAGAGTATTTGTGCTCTCAGAAGTATAGTCATACCAATATCTTTTCACACACACAAAAAAAAAATCTTACTCTTGACAACGTATACCTTGTCGTCATTTCTTTCAAAAATCCCCTGTCTTATTCCCTGTACGGTGTCCTTGAGTGTCTAGAAAGGTGCCTATAAATAAAATGTATTATTATTTTATTTATTTTTCCTTCACAGCCAGCAACAAGACAATTACCAGCCCTATACAAGATAGGGCCGGCACACCATACTGCTCATGGTATCTAGAGGGCCCTGGCTAGACTGTGAAGGCCAGTCCAGAAGCCTGGTACTGGAGGTGCAGAACATACCAGGACTGCAGGCATCACAACGAGCACATATGCAACTGCCTTGAAAGGCCACAACACTGACTGGAAAATCTCTAGCTGCCAGTTGCAGAACACCAGGTGCGGCAATAGGGAACACTTCTGTGGAGGGAGAGAGAAATACTTTATCGATTCCCTGGCGGGGGGAGGGGGGAGGAGAGAGAGCTTATACTGATATTAATGCATGAATATGGAGCTGGTGTGAAAAGTATAAGCAAGATTAGCGTTTTTTTTTGTTATTACCAATTCATGAAGGCCTACTTAAGGAAACGTTGAAAGGGTTGTGCATCAGGAGTTACAATATTCATCATTAGCACAATTTTATTGCACATAACAGAAGCTTTTATGATCTACCGTGAGTGATGAAAGCATTTCTTACAGGCTATAAACTACAAAAACAAATTTCAAATCGCATACTACTGGAACAAAGTATCTGCGACATTTGCGATGTTTACCCAGCAAACCCACGTGAAACAGTGCTGAGATGGCGAGGAAAACGCCTTCATGCGTGTTAAGATCGTACCCATAAGATAGAGGATTTTCCTTTAGGACTTATGTCCACTTATAACCTTTTAACATTGTTACAGCGGTGGGGGTTTCCAGCTTAGACCGCAGGTAAATGGGCACTTAAACAATTATGGGTTTTAACTAAATCCTGTAGTGTAATCTAACACTTCTAGTGTTTAAGTAAACATACAAGACATACTTCAGGGAACGTTGCGGCCACCTTGGAGAAAAACATTTGTGACTGGCACCTTTAAATGGCAACTGATACCAAATAAGTAATGTTTGAGTACCCATCCTCTCTTAATCATTTAAATACCCTTAAACAATGTTCGCGGTGACGAAGTATTTCGCTGTACAACCCAATATCGGCAGGCCTACTGACAAAGGCAGTGTGAAACAAGACAGCATCGATCGGTAATTACCTGAAGAGTATCCTCAATATATTGGCCACTAGGAGAACTAGGCACACGTAGGAGGAGAAGCCCTCTGCGTTTTGGGTCCGTCGGATGTCCCGGTACTGGGGGATATAGGGTACGACCCCACCGAAGACCATGGCCCCGGCGGCAAGCCATGACACCAACTGATTGAGCACGTCAGTCAGGTGCTGAAAAAGTTCATCTTCCATTTTCAATCAATGCCCTAAAAAGTCCCGGAGAGGTGATAAGCAATGGAGGGGGGTCTAACGGCGGCTTCCAAATCACTGATACCAGGGGTCGATGCGCTTTCTGCTTTATTCACTGGTGGTCAGGCTTAGCGGATTGCCACCGACCAGTGGGAAACCATTTATTTCCAAACGGTCAGGCAAAATATCTGTATCTCAAATGAATATCGGTGGGAAATCGCTCCGATTCCCAAAGTTTGGTGAGAATGAAAGTGATTTCAGATCCTGAACTTCATCGCATCACTGCCACGCAAACAGGGTAGCATCCTGTAACAGAAAAAAAGAACAGACTGAAGAAATATGACAAGCACCCCATAAACAAACACTCCAGAAATAAGAACGAGTGGATATGTGAAACAAAATCACTGGGTGCTTTGATCAAGTAACTTACCTGTAATTAAAAGGGTCTTTATGTCGTGTTAAATAATGCAGAAATCAAGGGAGTGTAATATAATGCAGATCATGGCTAAACATCAATGCATGGGAATGTTAATGGCGCACTGTCAAATGCAATGTATTTCTAGACGAGGTGATCAATTCAAACTTGCCTTTAAGTATCAAACCTCCTCACGGCGAGGATCTCGGGTCCGTCCTTACGGCTAGCTACAGCGCCGTGGCGGATATCGATTTAACACCCTCCACTTGGAGACATCGACACACGGGAATGGTAAACTCACGGCCCCTTCGGTGCGGAGCAGGACTGTAGAGTGAGACTCGTAGGAACACACATCCCGCAACGGGCCAACCGCCACACTGGCAGCCAGCTTCGTTTCTGCAACCGATTCCACGAAACCGACCCGCGCTTCCGGGATACGTCACAGATGGTCCACCGGGAGGCCGTAGGGTCCTAAAACACGTTGAGTTGTTTATTAGCGTTCTGATTGGCTGGGAGAAACAGCAGGGGATCGCACAGTGTGGGGTTAAAGTTAAATGCTGGGTGCGTCTTTACGGCGATGCGGGGGAAACGCCTTGCTGCGATTGATCGGTTTTTCTGTGCAACAATTTAAATACGAAAGTAGCCCGATCGCAGAAGTTTCCGCATTTAGCTGTACAGTGTTTTGATTACATTGTGTTAAGATTGTCGTGGCTTCTTCATATTGTTGTGATTTGCATGTGTGTGAGCAAGGTGTAATACATTATCTAATTACACATTTCGGTAGGACGTACATTATTGGCGTTAAAGCGGCGCTAACTTTTTGCTGATGGTGCTTTTCTGGACTGCAGCTGTTGAAGACTGTGAATTCTGTTTTGGCCTGAAATCGTAGATTTTCTTCAGTTATTTATCACCATTGAGAAGGATTTTGTTGTAAAAGACTGGATTTGCAAAAAGCGAAACTGCAATCTGCCTAAAAGACACGATGGCTGAATCGAACTGGAATGCAGCTCAGGATTTAACACATTTTGTAAGTCTGACATTACCTTCAGAGGCATAGGAACATAGGGGAAGGGGGGACGTGAACCTCCCGATATTAAGTAATTTCACTTAATTCATTCCCCCAATAGAATTTTGTATTAAAATTATTAAGTTGTGTACCAACCAATAACCGACACTCTACGCCAGGGGTGCCCAATACGTCGATCGCAAAAGTGGTGTAGGTAGATCGCATGGCATAAACAAATAACAAATAGAGGATGGATGACGTGTTCAACCGCGCCAGCTGCTACAAAACTCCTGGCGAGTCGCCTAGTTAGCCTCCAATTAATTTCTACTAAACTTATGAAACTGTATAAAATGAATGGGGAAGATTGACCAAGAAGCCAAAAACCGACCACTTCCATACGGAATGGGAGGAGGGTTTTTTTTCCACAGTGTCATATTCGAAGTGTGTTTGCCACATCTGTCAGTGTATTCCGAGAAAGGGAAATGTGGAGCATTTTCGGACTGTTCATAACTACAACATTAACTTTCCTCCGAAAGTTGAAGGAACTAAAATCCCAGTTAAATTAAAAAGTACTTTATTTATCCCAAAGGGAAATTAATAATAGTAATAATAAAGATTACTTAATACATTTATAGTAGGTACATCATTTTTACTTTTATAAGTAGATCACAAACTGAAAAGTATGGACACCCCTGCTCTATGCTGTCGGTAATACTGACTCCGTTCTTTTTTGTTCTAATCTATTTAAATATCTAAGGTAGGCAACAGGAAAATGCAGCAATAAAACGAATATTATCCATGTATATGCAACTTTCAACATGTTAACAAAGAGGGAGGGTAGCCATTTTTCTGTTTGTCGTTTTTGTCACTTTTATTTGCAACAATGACATCATCTGGAATTACAGGTGTGCAAATGCAGCTAGTGAAACCGGCAATTCTAGAAAAAAAGATATCGTGTAACGCTCGTGTTGGCTAATTGTGTTCGCTAAATCTGATTATTTTTCTCTTCAGATGGAAACTACGATGCAGAAGCTTCAGAAAAAGTTTCAGGACACGTCTGACCAGTTGGTCTCAAGAAATATCCTTAGCGCTATAATATCAGTATTTCCACTGTAAATTGCAGTCTCAAATTCATGCCAGATGTACATGGAATAACTGGGGTTGTTGTGTGACCGAAGCGAGTACATTCCTTAACGTGCACACTGGACGAAATGGGAACCAGAATTGATGACTTGGAGAAGAATGTTGCTGATCTCATGAAACAGGCAGGGATGGAAGAGCCTCAATCTTCAAAATGATTTTGTACAGGCCATATACATGTATAAATTTAACGTTTGTAAATTGTTTAAGCACAGAAATGTTCGGTACTATTTTTTTAAATGCAAATGAACCATAACGTGAACAGAAGTGCCTTTGGTGTTTAGCGATAACACCAAAACAGCACAATTCCACACAAGGACCAAAACACCACGCATGGATACCTCTCTCTTGTAACATTCTAATTTGATCACATGGCAGTTATTTTAAAATAGAATGATACACAGAAAACATTTTTTCAAACAGTTTATTCTGACTGGGATCAACTTTTCCACCATTTTGCAAATTGCAAAGGATTGAGTTGTGTAATAAAAAAACAACACTTGAAAAAACATTGACTTTGTGAATTTTTTTCTACAGATTAAATATTCAGACTTCAGCTGCTCTAAATGTCCATAGTAAACTGACAAGGAGAAGAAAAAAGGTACTTAGTATCTGTATTTTGTTGAGTAGTCTTTTGGAGACACGACTAGACCTCTTCCTTTCCGTGCACCACGGTAAACTGTCTCCACAATGTCTATCATCTCCTGCTTGTCCTCCATAGTCCAATTGATTTTGTTGTTGTTACCTGTGCCCAGGTCAATCATGATGTGCTTGTTCCTGGGTGAAGCGAACACCAGAAATAACTAGACCAAACATTTCTATCAACTGGTTTTTACTAATGCAAGAATTTTAAATAAATTGAAACAAACAATAAAAAAATAATCCTCAGGTTTTCAATGAATAAACTTGAAATGGTTATCAGATTAAGGGAAGGTGATCACAATAATCATAAACAGATTTTGGAAAAGCATTTACCATTTATTACACTGAAAATTGAAGCAGAGCACTAACCTGAAGAAGAACATTACTGTACAGGGATCATACAACTCGTACATCTTGTTGAAGTCAGGCACCTCTGTGATATCCACCAGGTAAATTACTGCAAAATTTTTTACCTGAAGATGATAACTTAAATCAGATATGTGATCACATACGACACACAGATGCATTTTTTAGAATTTCCACCACGTCAAACATCACAATCTCTAAAATTAAAGTTTAAGTTTGAGATCGACTTGATAAGTGTTATGTGACAATCTGAAAATCGTACCCTTTATACAGCACTGGAAAATGTATTTAAATTCAACATACATACCTTTTCAGCGATGCTATACAAAACTTCGTCCATCTTCATACAAGTCGGGTCCCAGTCATGCCCGAATCGGATGACCAGAACTCTGTCCTCTTCGGACAGAATAGCTTGGTCAACTTGCCAGCCATTATGAAGATGCGGGAGCATATACGACATCCTGATAGAGCCAAGGAAACAAATAATAATGCGATCATGACATAAATATTTAACGTCAGGCCACTGGTCGTGATTCTACAAGTCCATTTCCCTCCGGGCCCTTCTCCTTTATTATATAGGGGAACAGTTACATACAGCTAAGGTAATGATTCGGTGAGTCGGACACATAAATAAATCAAGCCTTGTGCTTATGAGAAGCCTTACAGACTGTGTAAAAGTCGAAGATAGCTAAGAAAGGCAGACCGGTTTCCTACAGTCACTGAGGTGCCCGAGCCCGAAAACCACTGGCACGATACCACTACAGCGGGGCTCCAGCTAGCCGGCTAACCGGGAAACGACTAAAAATACAGCAGTCCTTACCTGGCAAAGTGGCTAACAAATACTCGCTATCGACTGTTATTCGTTTTTATGTGGAATCCTGATTGAAATAAAAAATGGCCATGAAAGCACAAAACCTTCAAAGTCGATATAAACCTGTGAGCCACCAAACAGCACCTTTTAATGGCAATCGCGACGTTACGTCTTCGTTCGCCTACGTCATAAGTATGAGACTGCGCCACGACGTTCGAGGATTTAGTTATTAACTGTTCCCGGATCGGTTGCACGTTGTTTACTCCCGTATTATGATGCTCAGTTATTTCACAGATTATTTTTTTAAATGTAGATATTGATTTGTAGGTACGACTCACCATAATAATGTAATTTGGGATCAGGGCAAGCCAGGACATTATTGAAGTCTTATATAGATACTAATGCAGCCATGACCGATAAAACAAAATCATGTAGCCCAATGCATTTCCTGGGAAAATGTAAGCCTATTAAAAATATCTTCGATCGTATCCGAACTCTGATAGCTTACGTAGTTTTGACCAGAGCTTCACCATAGGTTCAACACTTCTACACCCATGGTGGGGGCGAAATTCTTATAAAAAGAATGCAAGCCTTTAGAGTTAGAGCCTGATCGTTTTATTCTATTGCATTGTCTACGAACCGATGCTATCACCTGAATAGATAGAGCGTGGTGTTACAAGTTGCCTAGAATGTTGCAATTCACTTTACAAAGGGGTTTTCGCAAACAGCTAACTTACACCATGCAATAAAAAATGTCATCGATTGTGATCATAGGGGAGTAAAGCGGTGCAGTTGAGAGCGGATTTCACATGCTTTCTATGGGTGTCCTCTCACATTCCAAACACATGGTTTGACAGGACTAGTGTCTCCCACTTGCCTTCAGCGTGTGATTGTGTTTGTAATCCCATTCTCAGTGTACACCGCTCTTAGCGCTCTACGTCCTGGGATAAGGCGCGAAAATCACCAGAACCCTGGAAAAATCATGGTTTGTTAGTGTCCTTGGTAATGCCATGTTATTTTTCATATTTTAGGTTGCATGGATCTGCACACAATAGTACTCGTTTAGCTCATAAACTGTTCAGCGTTTCGCTTGCTGGTGTGTGAATCCGTGCTGTAGTAGTTCTACATACATAATCTAATTAAATAACTTTCAATAATACCAAATATTCAAGGCTTAGAAAACAGAAGCAGGAGGTACTCGTCTTTTAATGCAATCACATTTGAATGTTATAAACTTGTAAATGTTACTTGTCGATACAATGACAGTTTGTAGACAGTATCATTTATACTTCTTGCAACATTTTCCCAGTTTCCTATAAATAGAATCAATAGAGTGATTAATAAAAGTCCAATAAGATAATTCGGAGTCTTGCCGCCCGCTCAGATAACACAAATAAATCCCTGAACGTGGTTCCTTATAATCAGAAATCCTTTAATCATTCCACAAATTTAACAACCCTCTGTTTCACACTTTACCAGTCTGTATACTGACAAAAGTGAATTGTATAAAACCGACAGAAAAGGGGAAGTGGAAATGCGACATGAACAGCTGTGTTACTAACAAGACGAGGGTACGGTCAAGCAGCGCGTGGACAAGGCATTTCTTTGTGAAATCGAATATTTCTTCCTGCTTAAGGGAAAAACTCAGGCATGTGCCAACCTTGAAATACACTTTGGCGGATACAATTAAAATAATTTAACAAGCAAATATGTACGGACAGTCAACCAGACAGTGATGGAGATACATGCAACCGCCAATTATAAGTGGATCATCTCTTATTTAGGACACTTACAACTGAAGACTCATCTCTTCAGATTCTCACACAGGATTGGTTAAACACCTTTACAGGTGTCCATTGTATGGCTGGACCCTGCCACAGCTTATACGTACTGGGCTCTGTTCCAAACTGATGCAGATTTACCACTGATCTTATTTGAACTCTGTGACCCTCCGAATCACTTCAGAAGTTCCATTTTAAAAGAGGGTTAGTGCTTAAAACATTATCAGATCGGGCTAACTGTAATGAGAGGGATTATTGCATTCCCTCCAGAAATCAAGATGCAAATTCGGCAGTTGTATGAAGTCCCCTGTCATTCACCTTAAAAAATATTCTCTGGATTTGTCAGATTCACTGATCGGTCCTGTCGAGCAGGTGCACATGAATATAGCAACTCAAAAGACTAAATGGAAAGTAAACATACATGTCACCCCATCAGGTTTCAAAAGCCAACAGATTTCCTTATATAACAAAAAGCAGAAGTTCCTAGTTACAAAAACGGCAGAGCACCCAAACTCCAATCACTAGGGGTCACTATTGCAGTCTGATCCATTTTTTTTATGTACAAATATAAAACTTAAGACTTCTGTATGAACACAAATTATAAAAAGGATATTGACAATGTTTACCAACCATCTTCACGAACCAAATTCTAACTTCTCCGTCATGGTTCCTTGCGAAAATAAATAAGCATTATGACACGTACAGTGCAGGACGCTCCCCTTTGACTGATGATAATCCGACAGAAAGACCAGGAGACGGACAGAGGCTGGAGTTCAGCAACTGCTTCACAATTTTTGGTAGAGAGAGAGAGAGAGATGGAGGCACAAGTTTCAGGATTTAAAATAAAATTTCTGCCATATTAAGCTTTTTGCTTTGTTGGTTGGACGACGGAGAATAATTTAACGTGTACGGCGAGCTCACAGTGGGGAAAAAGTGCAAATCTCACAAATCTCTATCCAGTCATTGTAGAAAACGACAGCAGTGGAGGGGAAAAACGCCGATATCCATCACCGCAACGCCACCAACATTTAACATGTATTTGAATATACATATTACTTTATAAATGGAAATAAGTGAGTCTTCAGAAATTGGCCTAAACAGTTTACAACAACCACCACTTAAAGTGACATGAGAATTAAACTGGACAATGGTGCCATCGCCGTTCAGTTGGTGACACAGACGTGCGTTTGCCAAACACACGGCACACACTACAAATACAGGGTGGGAGGAGGAGAAGCCCGTCTGCCACACAGGAGACGTGCAGCGCGTGAGACCGTTAAGGTGTGATTACTGAAGTTTTCCTTGACAGATATATATATATATATTAATAAATAAATAAAAAGTTGCCACTACCACCATCTAGCAATACTGTTTCGTTAATGGATCTGCAAAGTTTGTGCTTTACTTTTAAAAAACATTTTTTGGTTAATCCACCAAAATGAAGCGGGAAGAAAATAAATAAATGTATGGGTTTAATTGTCGATAATAAGATTAAATACAAAAAAAAAAAAAAATCCTCACACGTGAAACATAAAAGTGTGTTACAACAACAACACGCATTAGATGGGATAATTGGAATACACTGGCCAGCGCAGGTTCTTATTTCGTAAACAAGGTACATTTCAACTAATGAGTCATTTCAAAATTATTGCGGAAAAACAAAAACAAAAAAAGCCAACTTAGAATCAGACTTTTGAATCTACAAGACGGATGCAGAAATGAAGGATTACAGCATGTAACATTTGCATTTCCCCCGTGAATTTTTCCACAGTTCTAAAATGCTAATATACTTCACATCTCATAGGAAACATTGCCACATTTTTTGTTTTTTTTATAGAAAAGTGATATCTATATACTATACACGTGTATTTTTTTTTTCTTTCCTTTTTTAAACAAACAGTCAGCTAGTACCTATTTAAGCAGCAGTTTTCTCTGAATCGACATCTGGGATGAGAAGGTCGTGCTTCACTTTCTTCACTTCAGCCATGTTGAAGCCCAGCAGAATGGCCACCCGGTTTTTCCGGATGGCCTTCATGCACCGGGCGCGCTTGGTGCCGAAGTGCCAGGCCACGTCTCCCTTGTGCAACCAGAGGCGGCCCGCCAGGGCCTCGGCCTCCTGCCTGCTCAGGTAAGGTTTCCGATTGAAATACTCGGTGAGGAAATCCTTCCGCTCCTCGAAGGAAAGCATCTCGACTCCCGTGGGGTCCAGGACCAGAGGCACGGAGAGGTCGGGCTGCGTGGCGGTCCTCGGCAGTTCTACTCGCTGCCTCTTGGCCGCCCTGGCATCCCGCTCTCTCTTGTTGGCCTCCATCGCCTCCTTGACGGCCATCTCCAGCCTGAGCTTGTTCTGTCGGTCGGAGTCCTTCTCTGGAGGCTGCTGAGCTGAAGTTAGCGTGGAGCCCCGTGGCCGGGCGACCAGAGACAGCTTCTGGTCAGCCTTGTTTGCCACCAGCGACGTCTGACTTTTGGGGTCTGGGTTTATCAGCCGTTCTACATCTTTGGCGGTCTTGGGCGCGCACCTGCAGCGCTGGACATGGATGGAGATGGCCTTGGGCGTGGTCTTCCCCGTGTAGACTCCGCTGCAGTAGATACACTTGAAAGCAGGGGTCTTAAGGATGGCATGGATGGTGGGCATTATGCAGTGTTTCGACTTGAGATGCTCGTGGTACGCATCTTCGCTGCGAAGTTTCTCCGAGCAGAACGGACAGTCGGTGCTGGTCGTCTTCACGACCGAGCGGCACACGGGCTGGACGGACGCCGGGAACATCTTCAGGAAGATCAGGTCCAGCGACCCTGTGACGAGAGCCAGGTTCAGCTCGTGGTCACCGAGCAGCTCCTTAGGGGCAGTGGTGTTTATGTCAAAGTAGGGAAAGAGGAGATTGCCGTGGTCGTCGGTGTAGAGCCGGTACTCCCGCCTCATGAAGTCGCAGCTCGACTTCTGCGACGGGGCGTGCTCCGTGTTGGTGTGTTCTATTAGCTGCTTTATGGAGTAGAACATTCCAGGACAGTACAAGCAGTTCAGGCCATGGAGCAGGTGTTCAAAGAGACCTTTTTCCGACAGCAGGATTTTGCACATCAGGCATTTGACCGTCTTATCTGGCATCTTCTTTAAGAATGGCGCGCGGGCGGCTAATCCTTGCAACTTGCTTTTGGATGCCGCCTTGTGAGCCACCTCTATGTGCACCTGATAGACATTGGAAGGGAAAAGCTCGTTACAAATCGGACACGTGATCCACTTCTTGGTTTCTTTGGAAGCAGGAGGGGAAATGAGATTGGGTTCGGCGAGGGGTTTGTCTGGCGGTGGGAGGACGGTGGGATTACCTGCCACCGCCGGCACAGCTCCTTTGGTGATTGTCTGAATGTTACCAGACTGGACTGGCATGGTGACCTGCAGGGGCGCCAGGGTGTAGGTGGGCAAGCCGTTGACTTTGTTGCCAGTAGGGATGAGGTGGCTGAGGAGAGACTGGGACGTAAGCATGGCGCCCCTGGGAGGGGGCTGGTTCAGGGGGAGCCTCTGAGTTACCAGGAGAGGCGGCGGCCCAGGGGCCCGCAATCCTATGCTCCCCTGGACGTTGACTTGGACACCCGGGGGCAGCAGGACCTGTCTAGGTTGGGGTTGGGCAGGTACCCCCACGGCGATGGGTAGAGGCTTGGGGGCGTTCGACGATATAGTCGAAAGGGACGCGCCCACTGAATTTACAGCCAGAGGGCTGGCCAAACCCACCGTGGTGGGCAGGGTGGCCACGATGCCCCTCGTCGGCTGGACGCCCTGGCGAGCGGCCATCACCGCGCCCGGCCTCAGCAAGCCTTTGGCCTCAGCGCTGGCCAGCTGCACCAGAGCGGAGGCCTGGGCCGGCAGAAACGCCGGGCTCGTCCCCGGGGCGCATACGAGAGTGGTCGTGCTCTGAGGGGTCCCGTGCAGTATGGTGCCACTCAGGGTGGCGCCGGTGACCGGGCCCGCGTCGGACCGCTGAAGGGACAGGGTTTTCACAGGCTGATGGTCGCTCTTGGCAGGAAGCAGAGAAGCGCTGTAGACAGGCTGCTGCAGAGCCTTGGGCGCTAGACTGGGGAGCTGCTTCTTGCCGCCCTTAGGATGCTCATACACCAAGGTGCAGATGTGCACGTCCAGCTCTTTGTGCTTATCGGAGGACAGTATGTGGTAGATCAGATGCTCCGAGCTCTCGGCACAGAGCAGGCACACCTTGCAGTAGAACTTCGAGCCCTTGGGGCTGCTGACGTTCTGCTCGCGCTCGGTCCGCTGTCCAAAGTAACGGTCCAGCAGCGAGACGTAGTGATTCACCAAGATGTGCTTCTTCATGCAATACAGCAGGGAGTCCTGATAAGCGCATCTCCGACACGTGTACCGGTCCACGGTGCCGACGGCCGTGACCATGGGCGTCGACATGGACGCCGGCCCGTGCACGATGGACTTCGACGGAGTGCCGTGGAAGATCCTCAAGTGCTTGGCGAGGACATTGGGGTGCCCGACGAAGGCGCACACCGGACAGTTGATGAGCTGCCCCAGGCTCAGCTCCCTCGCGTGCCATCGCTGGACATGGTTCCGGTAGCCGTTCCAGGTGCGCGCGGAGAACCGGCAGAGGTTGCAGCACAGGGCCTGACTGCGATAGCGCCACTGAAAGGAGGGGAGGAGAAACAGCATCTAATTCACTTCCAGCAATGCATTATCTGTAGTTAAACAGCGCTGTGACCAAAAATAACGCAGTCAAACCAATTTTACATTTCGCAGTGATGCTAAAACACACCACAAACCATAATCCCTTAACATGTGTACGGATTAAAGAAGTATATCCAGTACTTCCTAAGACTTTTGCACACCTGTACATTTGGAACAACCAAAACAATCATAAAGTACTATACTGTACAAACAGTGTTGGGCATTTCAGGTTCACAAGCTACAAATCAAGACCCGGATTTTGTTTTTACCAACCAGTTCAGCATAAGAAGTCATGGTCACAGAGTATTCAGCTGCTGGGTAGAATCAAAATCATGGTCTGGATTTGTAGCTTCTGGACCTGAAAAACCCAACACTATGTACAAAATAATATAATTTCAGCAAATAATACATACGACAATGGTTTGTCAGTTTTAAATAACCCATCCATCCAACCAGTACAGGGTCCCAGGAAGCATAGCGCAAACATCTGGGGAACATCCAGTGTGAGGGTCTATCTACAGTTTAGAAATGTCGATTTGCATGTTTACTGGTTTCTGGACTGCAGGATAAAGTACTGGTTCCCAGAAAACACCCACAACATAGGGAGAATGTGCAAACTGCCCAGACCCACAGGTGCAGAGCACGAGGATACAATATCCAAGAGGTATGATATGTTGTTTGAAGTTAATCGCACACCTGAGTGAATGACGGACGACAGGGATACTGTGACATAAACAGATTATGCGACGTGTTTCTCCTTAAACATAATCTATGCACAGATCATATCCTCTGTCCTCCCCCACAAACATACCTTTTTCCGGCGCTTTCCGTTAAACCCGTCCGTGAAATCCACCCACGTAGTGTCATGGAAAGTTTCATCATTAGTGTCAGAGTTCTGAAGCTCCTGGGGCAAGGGGAGAGGAGAGACACTGAGCTTTCGCAAAACTTGCAGAAACCTTTCGCAAGAACAACTCATCTGTCAACAAAGACTATGCAATCAAGTGAAATGTGAACGATTTGGGAAACAACCAGAACAATGCAAGATGCACAATATTTTCCATTCAGTCTCCATAAAACAAATCCTATTAAGAAAAGTCCCCCATTAAAACCACATAGCTGTGCCTCAGCAAGAGACGGTATGATTTGCACGTAGCTCTGCCTCAGCAGCAGACGGTATGATTTGCACGTAGCTGTGCCTCAGTAACAGACGGTATGATTTGCACGTAGCTCTGCCTCAGTAACAGACGGTATGATTTGCACGTAGCTGTGCCTCAGCAGCAGACGGTATGATTTGCACGTAGCTGTGCCTCAGCAACAGACGGAATGATTTGCACGTAGCTCTGCCTCAGTAGCAGACGGTATGATTTGCACGTAGCTGTGCCTCAGTAACAGACGGTATGATTTGCACGTAGCTGTGCCTCAGTAACAGACGGTATGATTTGCACGTAGCTGTGCCTCAGTAACAG
>JABFDZ020000050.1:20608590-20623909 GCA_019775955.2 Pollimyrus isidori
GCTTTTTACAGTATAGCGTCCCCATCACTATACTGGGGCATTAGGACCCACACAGACCACAGGGTGAGCACCCCCTAATGGCCTCACTAACACCTCTTCCAGGACTACATCTAGTTGGTTCATCTTACAGAAATATGGTGACCCAAAACATACCTCCGGGCTATGTTAGAACCAGCTTAGAAGAAAAGAAGGTGTCACTGGGCATCAAATAATAGGACACACATGGATGGAACCCCATCAAGCTGGATTAAGCATTCCGCTATTTAGCGGTGGTAAAAATAGCCACAACCCTGCCCACCCAGTTGGCAAATTTTAGTGCCAGCACCCGAAACTCCTTCCCCCCATTCCGGTATTCCCCGATAAAGTATAACTCTCTTTCCCCCTCCCGGGTGTCATCCACCTCACTGAAATGAATGTGCCTTAGGTGGGATAGCCAAATATTTGATTTAATTGTTCATTTGTTATTGTTCGATTAATTTCGCAACCCATTAAGACGTTAACCTGTGTACATTTTAATAAAAATTGGGAAAATGTAGGTGTTCTAAAGGTGGCTGTATACTAAAGATAAAATCGACAGAATCGATGTCATTTTAGCAAGACGATGCTGTGTGAGTCATCGTCGCTGCAATGATCACCGCTTATCTGCACCACCTGTGCCAGGTCCCCAAGGCAAACTCCTTCGTTTGCTCTCATCTCACACCCTTTCCACTATTGGCTGACATAAATGTGACACCACGGGGTTGGTCAGCAGGACTGATTACGCGTATTATCAACATGCTTTATGCTGCACCGCATGTATCTTTAAATAGTGCAAGTCGCTACAGGATCTGAGCTAACGGTGGGATTGAGACACGCATGCGCTGCCGATCTCAGTGAACCGCAAAATATTGAAGCATTAAACTATTCAAGTAGTAAATGGATTTAGACCATCTGCCAAACCTGCACCCTTAACAATTATAGAAAATTAAACTCATATAATGTATTTGCATACATTTTCATAAAATGGCTGATTACCTTTAATTGTCTGTACTGACACTAGGAAAGCCCCTCAATTTATTTTGTATTTGGCCCTCACTGTCGGTGCACATGTGACTCAAATCTACGGTTGACACAGATCCTGCAGTGACTGCATAAATTTACATACAGTAGAATCCGCTTACAGCAATCACGTTTGCCTGGGTGAAATTGATTGTCGTTATAACCGATTTTCCCATTTTTCTTTAGGCTATGTCTCAGGCAGATTAATTACCATCCAACTGATGTTTCTATACTTATTAGGCTACATGAATATAAGGTAATTGAACGGTCAACGTCGCAATTTATAAAATTTTATTGATTGTTTTTCAAATTACAGTCCTATACAAATTAAATTACTGAACTATATATAACTGAAATAAGATATAATATTGTAGCACCAGCAGTATCTGCATGTGTCTGCATGCCCCGTGAGCTCCTATGTATGGTGTCACGTCACAGGCAAGGGCAGACGCAAAGGCAGGGAAGAAAGACCAAAATGAGCTTTATTAAAGGGAACTACCATACAGGCAGATCAAAGGAAATAGACCACGAGGGTTCAAAAACGAGGCAGGGAGAATTAGGTATAGAATCACTAGGCATTGCGCATTCTGAGGAGCGAAAAAGAGAGTGACGCCAATGACCGAACCGGGAAGCCCAATTAAGACACAAGAGGCAATCATACACCACTAACGAGGGAGCAGAGGAGGGGCAGCTGGAGTGACTCACATGAATGTTGAAACAAGAGGTTAGATAAATTAGTAACTATGGAGAGACCTAGAGGGGCAGGGATGCAGGGCGTGATATATAGCCCCTGTTTGTATCTTTTAGTGTAGGTTCTTGGGCTGTGTGGTCAGTTGTCTCGTGTGCTTTTCACTGTGGTTGTAGCCCTGCTCGATATTCTTGCCTGATCCTTGTGTCTGGACCATTGTGTAGTTACCCTCCATGTGTGTGCCTTAAAGGAGAAGCATAAGGAACAACTTCGTGTCTGTCCGCCGTTCGTCATTTTCACTCGCTGCTGCGATTCCTTAGTCTGATCGGCACCACGTTTTACATAACAAAGAATCTGTCGATATCGGCCCCATAACTTAATTACTCGAACATCCTTTTAATGCAATTAAAGTTGAAAAATAGTTTTCTAATAAAATATTATTTTATTATACTGTGAATGGATCCAGTAAAGCTTAATGGCACATTAGAGGTACATTAGAGCAGTACTTGGAAGTTGGAACAGCGGTCTTTCCCTACACGTGACTTTGTCGATCCCTGTTCCATTGCTCACCACCCCACGCGGCTGCAGATGACTCCCAGTCTGTCACCTGTCACCTGCCATTCTGGCTCCAGAGTGATACCATGACTCACCTGAACAGTACAAAGGCTTTCTGGTGCAATGGGACCTATTCATTCGCCCCAGAGTTGTGCTGCTGCCTGATGCTGAGCAGGCTGATTCCTTGCTCTCTCTCTCCTCACAAGAAGAGCCCATGAGGAGAAGTAGTGGAGATCCAGGTAGCCCCTAGGAAGATACTGAGAGCAGTACAGGTGTGGGAACCCAGTCTGACCCTCGGGGAGCGACCTGACAGAAAGTCCAGTATCCAACTGCAGGTAAGTGATGGAAGTGAATAGTCTGCCAGTTCGGACACCGGTGGTCGTGGGAGGATGGTGTTAAATGCCAAGCTGTCTGGCATAGCTCCTCTGCTGACCCTGCTGGGTTAGGACAGTGTAAAGGGCTGTGACCACAGCATCCTCTGTGCATCTCTTTGCCTTGTATGCAAATGGGAAAAAGATGTCTAGTAGGGGATTGGGGTCCCACGATAAAATTGAAGAGTAGTGGTTGCCTTAAAAATTTTATGTGGTTTCTACTTGTGAGATGGATACATGGTTTACACACTGGAACCAGTTAAACCAACATTCTCCAATCATAGCCTATTTAGCAAATTCATCTCTTCCTGATATTTTCATCTTGTTTCAGTCATTGACATGAGTGTCAGTGGCATCGTAGATTATTTTTTATTACTGTCCTTTTTTCTTAAGTGGAAAATCTTTGATGGCAATTTTTATTACGTTTTTTGTTAACAGAATCATCACTAGTCATAAGGGTGGGTGATCCGTAATGGTACATGCAGCCATCTTGTGGGACGACTGCCCTGCATGGTTATATAAAGGCCAGAGAATACGAGGCCATCTTACTGAAACGTCTACCCTACAGGACAGACGCTGTTCGTCACGATGTTCTCATGCACACTGCTGAACAAATTCAAGAGCAGTTTCATTAACACCAGTAGGAAGGTAGGCACTTTCCAGGGCATTCCCACTCATCAGACAAACATCCGTGAACCTTCTTAGGAAGTGCAGTGTGTGAAGTAGATGTGCCCTCAAGGAAGTGTAGGCTTCCCTTTTTGAAGAACAATCCAACACCCCATTACACGGTTTGAGTGCTGCTCTGCAGCTTTCCAAGAACAATGGGCGCTTTTTGGAAGGAGAAGCATCCTTTATTATATTCTCGATATTGAGACATCCAACATGTCTTGAAAATAATCAGATATACTTGAGTATTGTTGTTATTAACAGGCAAAAACATTTGACTGATGGACTTGGTGTCAAGCCATTTCTGGGTGGTCTCTGCAGCATAGGCAGTAATAGTCTTGGAAAAATAACCGATTATGGAAAATACATACTCTGCTGCACATGCAGCTGAAAAGGCTCCCCACCGCAGAGCTTTTCCTCTAAGCTTAACTATGGCTGAGATGCGTCCAACTGAAATCAAGATCTATCACTCCACCAAACTCCTAAAATCACTCGGCACCAATCTATCCATACTCATCTTTTTGTGATTTATCCTTCTAGAGAGTCTTGTCTGACGCGTTGAAGTCTTCTCACATTTTCTATGGCTCTTTTCAGTCTTTCTGGACCATAGATTTCAGATGGTGGTTATCACTTCTAACATCTCCTGTTGGTCTAAGCATTGACCTATAGTCTGAATTGACAGAGGAGCATTTCCAGCATTTCTCATGCAAATTCACTGAAGTTTACTAACAAATAATATTGTGCAGTATGTATTAACATTACTCCATCGGCAGTGGTGGAGAGAACATTTATGGAAGTATCTCCTTGGTCCATGTTTTTTTTTTTTTTGCTCCAGAATGTACTTGTTTTGCTTGTGGCTCATGTCTTTGCAAACACAAAATTTCAAAGGGGAAGACACTTCCGGTCCTGTTTCTTCATCATCCTTGTTGTTGTTTTGTTTGCTCGTTTCCCCCTAGGTCCTTTGTTAAAGCCCTGCCAATTGCCAGTCAGCACCAGCTTTGACTGCAGCATCCTATGTTGTTGATGATTCTACTAATAAAGTAAAAGCTGGCTATACCCTATAATGCCTTTAGCGCCAAACAGACAGCAAAAATGTCTTCATATCTACTTCTTTTACATTTTGCAAGTGACATGGAGGACTAATGTATATATCATGATAAAAATGCAAATGGTGTCATAGAGTCACCATTACACAGCCAGCTGGCTTTCAAAACAGCAAAAACTGAAGATGACAAACTCCAGAACACACACACATACAAGCACATAAAATCCCATTTCTAGAATCTCGATAATGGTTTTAATCACAAGTGCTGAATAATAAACAGATACAAACCCAAAGTCTGACATGAAATGCGTAATGGCGATGAGACGAGAAAAAAATTTTAAACAGCCAGAACAATTAAATGTATAAAAGGACAAAATCCTTAACTGATATTACTGTCCAAAGTTATGAAGAGCTAACCGGAACACGTCATTGGTGCAGACCCATTTATTCTCGATATTCTTCAGCAGAAACATCTGGTGAAAGCCCATCACAGGGTCTTCATCTGCCTGAAGATATGAAGCAGACAAAAACTTAACAGTAATTAGAGTTCCATGCAGTATTATCCACAGGGAAATAGTGACCTAACACCAGGGTTGGAAATTAAGCTTGTCCACTCACCTAATATACAATACAATACATACACAGGCAGAAACTAACCAGTCATTGCAGGCTGAGCACTCAGTCAAGCATACAGTCGATTTAGGCACTCCAATTCACTTAAGTTAGACAGTGGAAGGAAACCAGAGGATCTTCAGAAAAGCCATGCCCACACAGGATGAACAAGCAAACTCTACACATACAAGGTGGTGGCATGCAATGACAGCTAGCACAATGTGCAATGTTAATATCATATACAGTACATGCAATCATCACATTCCATGAACTATGACAGTCTGCTAGCTTTGCAATTTTAGCTATAGTTTCATTTCAACATAAAAGTCTCAAGGAGAGGAAAGTGAACAAGAACTAGTCATGAAAATACAACAGTCATGAAATGCAGTCCTACTCAAAACAATACATTGATGAAAAACAATTACATAATAAGCATGAAATGTATTCTTATACTTAACTGTAAATACACCAAAACATTTTGGCCACACTGTTCCCTTTCCAGTTCTTGTAACCAGTCAGAAATAAATTATATCTTCAGACTATAAGCTGCATAAATTTGCTTCAGTGTTACATTTGGAAAAACAGATAATTAACAATATTCTCATAGCTGACAGCAGGTCACAGAAATAACCATTTTCTCATTTGCTTTTATTTCATTCTGCTTATATATAAAATGACATTTTGCTTTTCCATTAGCAGGTGTGCTATTCTCACACGACTGGTGTGAGAATGAGCCCTACTTTGACCCGACCTGACTTGCTTGCATTCACGTGCTATAGCACTCAGTCACGTGACTGCAATACTACTGAAACCTGCCTTTAGGTGAAAAAGAAATTAGCATCACCTATATGATAAGAGGACTGAAGTAAAATTCAGTGAAAATATTTTCAAAATCCCGGGGGAAAAGCATAAATCAACTAGATCGATCTTGAGAATTTGTGATTTGATATCGAAGCATCAAAACGAGGATCGTGATTAATCATAAAATCGATATTTGCCATTTGTAATCAAAACATATCCACACAATGACAGTATATATCTAAATAGTAACAACTCATATGTGATACAATGCAGTTATATCGGACCAAATGGTACATTACAGTCTATTACTCACATGCTGAAACAAGGCATGCATATTTCAACGTTAAATGGAGAGTGCTAAACTCGGATTACTTGTTTGGATACTTTAGGAAACCCACTTTATGAAGAAAACCCAGCAAGCAACATGTAGACCGTAGATAAATTACTTACTTTCAGCTGCCCTACAATCATGCTGAGGACACAGCTGTCAGGGGTAGGCTGGTGGTCTTGCGCTGTGATGCTGTGTTCAATGGTCTTGAATGGGAGACTCTGAAAATGGATAGTATCTCCCATAAGATGGGCATTTCCCTCCCACTCTGGGAAACACTCCCACATACATGCAATCAGCCTTTAAGCCGGCCGTGTACTTCAGGTGGAATCCACACGGTTTCAGCAATACGATGACGAATGACATGCGATCACAGCGGTAATCATCTACCACTTGCGTAGGGTCACTAGGTGACCGCCCACATTTGTTATAATCCCACCCACTATCCGTGATTGGCCGACAAATGAGGCGCCAAGGGGTTGGTCAGCAGGACTCATAATGCCAGTACCGGCATGCTTTGCCTCACACTTTAAATATTGTAAATTAATATGTGTATTTCTGTTAAGAGTAAATGTTATATCTGTGTAATGTTTGTGGTAGAATGTGTGTGCTTCATTAGCATGTAACTGTGAATGTCATTTAAATTGCTGGCTTCCTTGTCTGAGCCAGCAGTGCTAGTATTAATTCAATACCTGCCGTTAATAAAGTAACTTCAATTTCAAAAGCTCCTCTATTAAAATGACTCGCACACTCCCCATAATATGTTTTATTTGCTCTCTGTCTGTGGGTATGTTACCTCAAAAACATTCTGTCCCTTTTAGGGTTGTGGCGTGACATAGAACTAACGAGGAAGTGGCATCATTTTAAGCATGTGTCAGATACTGACCAATGTGTTTGATTTCATTTCGTCTGGAGGTCATATGAAGTATATCTATAACCCTCACAGCACTCGACTTGTATTAAAGATGTATGTAGTTATTGCACCCTTTACACATTTAAGTTAAATGGGTATTCTTCATATGTAGATCTATTTATTGCCGTCTTAAATGAGACATTCACATTAAATACCCCACGTAAAGTCATTACAGGAGAGACCTTATTTATATATATATACAGTCAGTGAACTGTGGGAGGCACAAACTGAAGCCAGCCTGGCTGGAACTGACACTAAAGTGAGGGGAAAGCGGATCCTCATCAACTACTAATGTCTGAAAAGTATTTTCAACGCATTAGCGCATGCGCAAAATTACAACGTTAACCAGAGAATTCGAATCGATGCATTACTTACACTGAGCTTTCCCATGATAGCAGCCTTGCCTTGAAATCCCTGTCCTTCCCACGTCAGACACGAAGAATCAGTCTGTAAAAAAAACGAAATACAACAGCCTGTTGAAAGATTCCAAAACGTTTTAGAAATCAGTATTAAAGTCACACTGTGCTCGGCAACACGTGGATCTCATATGAAGCTAAAAAAGCAATAAAAATTAATTTATGGAAAGATACTCCTCATTGAATTTTTAGCGATCGATAAATAAAATTTGGATTCTTACATATATATCAGCAAGGTTGGCGCGATTCGTGTCGAATTGTAGGTAGTAATGCTGCACAAAACTCGTCCCTATTTGTTCCCACAGTGGTTTCTCCGCCATAACTTCAGAAGAGTCCAACCTAACACACGCAAATAAACAGTAATAATCAGACTATAAGCGAAATTTCTCCTGAATAAGACGTTCGAAGAACGACAGTATCAAACGCAACCAGCTTATAGATGAAAGTATATTTTACTTGTAGACCGCGCGCTAGCCCAGGAACAAATCTGCCAATAGCGGTACAGCAGACAGGACTCCCAGCAAACGATTGGCTCAGGCCGTGCTATGACGGATGTAGAGGGCGGGACCCGCACGTCATGACCACGGTGAACGTAATCCTCTTGACTTCCTAGAACAGGGGTACCCGATCTTACCCGCAAAGGGCCGGTGTGTGTGCAGGATTTTGGGATAGCCTGTAGGTCAGCTGTTCAGATCCAGGTGTGAGGATTCTTTCAGCCAATTAGTCCTCTAATTAGTAATCTAATTAGGGAGTTCCAGCGAAAACCCGCATACATGTATATCAGCCCTTTGCGGATAAGATTGGCTACGCCTGTCCTAGAAGTTTCAATGTTAACTCAAATGACTTCAAAACACTAATACCTGGTTTACTCAAGTGTAATTGTTTTTAAGTAATTTGCACTATGTGTTGTTGACTGATTGCTTTTAAAGCAAATGTTACTTGAAATATTTTTTTAAGACTAGAATACCAAACTAAACATGTACAAGAACACTAAAATACATCCTAGGAAAGAAGTAAACGTCTATGCTAAATTGCCTGAAGTTTTATGTGATTCCGGAGTTTCTAAAAGATTAATAATTAATATAATTAATAGCATTAACACCCTTTAGATAAACAGAAACAACAGTTCCTTACAAACTAGGGACAGAGAACAGAGGTCTGTTTCACAAAGCAGGATTTCATGCTTAGCCAGATAACTTGCCAGATTTAAGGTAGTCTGACCATATTTTCATCAATTTACATTTAGCCCAGACTACCTTAAATCTGGCAAGTTATCTGGTTAAGCAAGTAATCCTGCTTTGTGGAACAGGCCCCAGACCTTTGTGATGGCTGCTCCAAAACATTGACTTTTTTGTCCTTTATCCAATTTGAAACTAAATTTGCAGGATGCTTGGGGTCATTGTCCATTTGTTTGACCCATTTGCACCCAAGCTTTAACTTCCCGGCTGATGCCGTAAGATGTTCTTTCCGCATGACACCATCTATTTCGTGATGTGCACCAGTCTCTCCTGCGGCAAAGCTGCCCCACAGCATGATGCTGCCAATCTTCCTCACAGTTGGTGTGGTGTTTTCAGGCACGCAAGCTTCCCCCTTCTTCCTACAAATGTAATGACAGTCATCATGGCCAAACTGTTCCACTTTAATTTTATCAGACCACAGGACGTTTCCGAAAATTAAGGTCTTTGTCCCTGTGTGTATTTGCAAACTGTAATCTGGCATTTTTCATATCGCTTTTGAAGTAATGGCTTTTTCCTCACTGAGTGGTCTTTCAGTGCTCATTTCACAGTGGATAATTACACTCTTAGCGGCTTCAGCCATATCTTCACAAGCTCTTTTTCTTTTCTTCTGGGGTCGATACACGTTTTGCGCCAAAACACGTTCATCTCTGGGACACAGAACCCACCTCCTTACTGAGCAGAATGATGGCTGGACGTTCCTATGGGGTTTATACTTGCATATAATTGCTTATACCCAAGGATGAACCAGTATGGTGGAGGTCCACAATTCTCTTTCTGATATCTTGGCTTATTTCATTTGATTTCCCCATGATGGAAGCCGTATGTTTGAGGGCTACCTTAAAATACTTCCACAGATGTGCCTCCAATTAACACAAGCGGCGTCAATTAACCTTTCCCAAATTGTTTCGAGGCACAGTAACCTTTGAGTTTGACAAGAATACAAAAATTCTCTCTCATTATTCTGACATTTAGCAATTACAAATGATGTTAGTAATCCCGACTGACCTAAAACAGGAAAGGTTTTGTTTTTTTATACAGCCTATGTAAACTTGCAGTGCAGCACAAAACAGCACTCATTAAATAGTAGGAAACTCAAAAATACTCTTTTATTACCAAGTAAGTAACAAGAGGAAAACATGAAATTCAGGGAAATTTAAACATCAGACAGGTATAATGGTAGCGGACATGTTAAGAACAAAACACTAAGAAGTGATACATACAGAGACAAGCAGGGAAACTATTTATAAATTGAAGATATTGCAGTAAATGAAAAAAAATGGCCAGTCATTACAATCAACCTGGCTGACCAAATACTACATTTTTTTAATGTTGGCATGCTCTGATTGGTGCTTAGTGTATGTTAATACATAATAAATGCACCTATATGAAGCGGCAGAGCCATAGATTGTGAATTATACTGCCAAAATGCAAAGTACCACAATTTTGACAATAATTACCATCATTGACCACAGTCAGGTTCTTAGCAAATATTTGTGCATGTGGCTCTTCAATGAAACTCAGTCAGATGTCCAAAGTCTGCACTAGGATTATAAACACATTTGTGGTAGCTGCCCTGAGCTTTGGAGGTTTATGGTGGAAACAGCAGTCATACACTAACGACAGGGTTAGATGAACAGTGGCAGGCCAGGCTGCTGGAAGGTCTGGCTGAACACTTACTCTGCGCAAGGATGACAGCTGTTACCTAAATAGGGCAATTGTTAATATCACCCTTTCGCTGTTTAGATGGACTGCAGAACTATAAACTACAATTGAAAAAGTATCCCAAAATATGGCAATAATTACAGAGGGGCAAAGATGGATTTTAAAAAAAGCAATACGTTAAAAACTGTCTCAGGTTAGATGGCATCCATTTCAAAAAGCTCTTGTTATGGCAAAAAGAAAAAAAAAAAATGAAACTCCGTTTTCTATAACGTCACGACTTCCTTTCCTCCGCATACCACCGACTTCATTTCCGGGCCCATCTGGGTCGTCCGATGAAGCACTACCGCAATCGATTTGGATTTCGCAAACCCAGAGGTGCAAAACACTATGAGGCACAAGCATGGTAAACCGTCACTCGGAGGACCTGGAAGATTGTTTGGCTACGAAGTCAGGTATTCCGGGCGAGAGGCTGAGGCCCTCCTTTACCGAGCTCCACGACTCAGCGGCGTCCTACGTGTCAGGACAGTATTGCTTGTCAGATCTCTGACCAACAGTCACTCCCTCTGCCAAAGGATATGCATTATTTCCCTTTGGCTGAAGTGCGGCGATGTGAGGCTCCTGCACCAGAGGGAGAGGATTGATCTGGCTCCTCAAATCAGTGCTCCACGTGTGGCTGGAAATAATCATCGGTTCTGAAGACGGACGGCACCTCCTGATGCTGGTTCTGTGGCCGTCGAGAGCCAGCTGGTTTCTGCAAGGACAACCATAGGTCAAGTCAATAAATATCCTTGAATAGCATCCCTACCGCAGTCCTACTTACAGTACATCCCTCCGTTGACCCTCGAAGCCTCCAAACAAGAAATGTTAGTGAATGAGTGGACCTGATGTCCATGTTTGAATATTTTCTTATTTAGCAGAGGCCTTTTTTCCAAAGCAACATACATGTCAAAAAGCGAGAGCCGTGTCAGTGTCCCGGGAGTAACTGGCTTTAAGGGCCTTGCACAAGGACCCATCACTGACATTCGGTCTTCCACGGGATTTGAACCAATAACCTTCTGATCACAGGCATTGGAGTCCAAATGTGCAAAGTCATGTACTGTCAGATTAAAGACACAAATCAGGTTTTAACAGACCAAACAGTGTAGTTAGCATGGACGTCCCACCTGGCCACAAAGTTTGACACCTCTAACATCTGCATGACTGCACTTTCTTGAGCAATGTTGGGCTTGAGAAATGCTTACGTTTAGAAAGGCAGAGACATTCATTGTGCGGAAGATCTTCTTGAAGGCCCCAGGGAGGCTTCCCTGTTCCCCCTCAGCCTGATTCACCTGCTCCTCCATCGCACTGACATTGGCCCCGACTATTCTGACGAAAGCCTGTCAGTCATGCGAGACCTTTCATCAGAACCCTCCATCTTCTACAACCAGATGTACTAGATGGGCAGCTTGACATTTTCACATATTAATACAAGCACCATCACTTACAATATAAAGTTAACCATGTTCTCCATGCACTAATGAGCTTTTATAAAATTATATTTATCCTTAGTAGCAAACATACCTCTAGCTTATCGATTTTTCTGTAGATTTCTCTCATTTCTTCAGATCTTCTGAGAATTTGAGGTAGATTCTCGTCGACAATCTGAGACGTGTCACTTCGGATCTAAAGAACATTTTATATTATTCAATATCATTTTACTGGCTTTATTTTTTGACACAAATGATCATCTTAAACAGAAGAAAATGTAGGGCAATAAAATGGTAGGGCAGAAAAAATAACATGTTACTCAGCTTTAAATATACTACAACAAATAAGATATATATATATATATATATGTATATATACACACACACACACACACACATACATATACATACATACACACATATATATATACACACACATACATACACACACACACACACACAACATTCAGCTCTCTACAGATGAAACTGATAACTTGAAACATCCCATGCATCTGTAACACTAGTCAGTTTCCCACAGCGTCACTGTAAGAGTGGAAAACTTCACAATCAATCAATTGATCGATTTCTTCAATAACACCGATACAATAAATCTGTGCTGCGATCCTTAAAAACAACCAGATTAAAATGTATTTAACGGCTTGAATAATCCAAAGAATGGGAACAGGTGGCATGATAAAGGCATACCATGTCAAGCATTCCGACGAACTCATCCACCCGAGTAAGCATCTCCTCCAAGCTCTTTTCAAAGCCGTAGACCTGTGTGGGGGGGACAATTTCGCACGCTGCATGTCATCCCTCAGTCCTCAAACCGCCTGTTCTAATGAGTCCCACACACGCTTTAAATAAGCCCCAGATACCCCCTAAGCTCCTCCTTGCATAACGTTCATGTTCTATGACAACATAAAAGTAATGCATAAAGGACAGGCGAAGACATGGCAAAGACCTTGTCTAGTGGTGCCATTACTTGACTGTAAATACTCGCTTGATCGAGCCAAACATACGCCTTACCTGGTCGTCGGCGTTCGCCCTGATGTAAGCCGAGAAGCTCCGGGCTGCGCGCTGCAGCAGGAGATCGTCGTTTTGCCCGCTGTGTGGCGGCGGAGCGTTGAAGCTGTGGCTTTGTGACACCGAGCCGCTGCTCAGACCCTCACTGAGCATGGAAAAGCTGCTTGTACTCTGAGACACATTACCGCTGTCCGTGCTCACCTCCGCCGCCGATTCCTCCACGGGCGACAGACGCCACACTCTGTCGACCTGACGGTCCATCACACCTACTGCTTCTCTTTCGTCGGGCAGCTGATCAATCACGTGAGTTATCCGTCACTCTGGATAGGTACCCGAATGGCCCAAACTGAACCAAGCGGTGCAATGCGTTTTCCGATTTTTCGGAACGTAGGGCATGTAAGCTCCGCTACAAAATAGCTGTATTGGGCATGCACTGAAGGTAACAGAGAACTATATATATACCGTTTGCTTTAATACAACGGTGTTAATCCAAAGGGAACAGTAGTTTTGTTAGGTAACTCCTTTTGTTTGCAGACGACACTACCCTGATTGGACTCATAAAAACGGGGATGAGTCCAATTACAGACAGGAAGTAAGTCGACTGGTGTCAGGGTGTGATGTAAACAATTTAGACTCGAACATACAAAAAACCTTGGAAATGATAATTGACTTCCGGAAAAACGCCCCAGCACAACCTCCTTTGGTCATACGGAACACTACTGTTAGCAAAGCTGAAAGCTTAAAATTTCTGGGCACCATCATCCAAGAAAGACCTCAAATGGGACACAAATGTCACCTCCATCACTAAGAAGGCCCAACAGTGCATATACTACTTTCGTCAGCTAAAGAAATTTAAGCTGTCGCAGAAGCTCATAGCTAAGTTCTACACGGCTACAGCAGAATCAATCAATAGGTACTCCATCTGTGTCTGGATTGGCGCTGCAACATTACACTCTAAGAGGAGACTGCAGCGTATAGTGCGATGTGTGGAGAAGATCATTGGCTGTCAGTTCCCCCCTCTGGAAGCACTGTACTCAACTCGGATGAAGAACAGAGCCAAACAAATAATGTCTGACCCTCTGCATCATGGCCACTCCCCTTTCCAGCATATTCCATCCCAGGGAAAGCAAAGAATAATAGCCCTGAGCCTAAGGACAAATCATCACCTAAACAGCTTCTGCCCCCAGGCCATCAGACCCATAAAAGACTGTAATAATGGAACCATGCACTGTTCACGCTTCATAATAATATTTTAACTAATTGAACTCATCTGCAATTCCTTGTACTTCCCTGTACTAGGCAAATGAAAAAAGACTCTGAAGTGCAGAGCAGTGAATTACTAGCCTGACAGCAGACATATATATATAACTTGCATAGAGATCATTATATTGTGTGGTTCATAAGTTTCCCCTGGAATCAATAAAGCTAATTTAATATATTTGTGTTTTTAATTATTAGTACAGGGTAATGGGGCAGTTAAACTATTCCAGCCATATTGTTCAAAGCGGTTTTCTTTAAAAGTCAGCATTTAAAAAGTGGTTATTCCTTGTTTACCAAACTGAAAAAGTCACACAACAGAACATCTTTTAATTTCTTTATTTTAAGTCATCTTTTAAAAGTACAAAAAAGTTTAATATATAGTAAGAAAAATAACAGTAATATTCACATACACAATTAAAATTTACTGTATAATCTGAGGAATGAGTTTCAAGTGATGTTTACCGTGGATTTATCAATGCAACAAGGGTCAACTGGGGAAGCACTTTGACACACTGGTAAACTCAAGCGGAATAAACACTCAAGAGAGCTAGACAAAGAATTTTACACTTGTGCAAAAAATCTCTTTATACATAGTCAAATGTGTGACACATGCTAATAAAAAAAGTTACGCAGTTTGATCAGCTATGTAGTGCTCCTGCAAAGTTAATTAAACCACCCTCTCTCTATTTCAGCTAGTACGTCTGTCAGACTGAACATTTTGGAATGGATTTCAATTAGCCTATTACGGTACCTGAAAATGTCATTTGATAAGCACGGTGTATGTGGGAAGGAAATCTGCACCCACGTTGGTTTGGGCTCCCACTCTGGTTAGCCAGATTGAAGCATATTTGAACCGCCTGCAACATTATCTCTTATTATATACGTTTTCAAAAAAATATTGCAGCTAGTGTTCATGATCGTTTTGTCTGATCGGTACATCTACCAGATGAAACCTTTCCAAACACGATCGTACTAAATTCAACTGTTTATGTCGGTCACTCCCTGTGTTGATCGCTCGGAATTGCACGCATGCAGTAAGACAAGAATAATAGCATTCCCGCAAAATTAGAGATTTTCATAATAAATTAAAAGTAGCGTACAATTCCTCACGAGCAGAGGCTGAATTTGAATATAATTACCGCATCGTACCAGCAGGTGGTGCTGTCTAAATGAAAATGATATCCACGGGGCTGAGGGGAAGGGGGGGGGGGGGGGGGTGGCGATGAGTGCGCAG